>JAODAL010014879.1:0-85839 GCA_025379985.1 Phyllomedusa bahiana | reverse complement strand
TGGTTATGTAGGAGCTGATAAAGGAGAAAAAAAAGGTCCGTGAGGAGTTTGATAAAGGAAGAAGAAGAAGGCCTGTGAGGAGCGAGGTTGCGTGAGGGGAGATATCGGAGATTAAGGCAGAATGTAGGGAGGGGGGGGTTATGAAACCTTGTAGGTCATTGTTGTAGCTTAAATTTAAATTTTTTGAAAAAGGTACCCATGAAGGGATT
This sequence comes from Phyllomedusa bahiana, assembly GCA_025379985.1. Lineage (NCBI taxonomy): Eukaryota > Metazoa > Chordata > Amphibia > Anura > Hylidae > Phyllomedusa > Phyllomedusa bahiana. The sequence continues at coordinate 85,630 of JAODAL010014879.1, read as the reverse complement.
GGCAGGGGGGAGAGGCGAAGGTAGCGGGAAGGATGTATGAGACGGGTGGCAAGTTGAGGAAGGTTTAAAAGGGGAGGAAAGAGAAGGATAACTGTTACTGTATGATTCGCTGGCATATAGTGCTGGAAGATGATTACTGTAGCCCATGGCTGGAAGTTCGGGTGCTGCTGTTTGAATGTATACTAGGATGGGAAATCTAAGGAATAGTTGTACAGGACAAAATATTTAACAACCATATATTGCTTGACTAACATATTGCATGTGGCATTTTCTGGGGGAGGCTCTTTAATTTGTCATACTGTACAGCCTGCCTGCTGTACCCAGATGACTTGACTGGGACATAACTAGAAGGCATAGAGCCTCATAGCAAAATAGGACCTAAAAATAAAAACCTAAAACAAGCAGCATTAGAAGCAAATATTAAAGGAACAAATAATAGCTCCATATACCAAGAACCCCTAATAGTCATGATGTAGAAAACCCCCAAATCGTTATTTGAAAAAAAAAGCTATATAGGACTTGTTTACTATTAGAAAGGCTGTCTAAAATACCCTCATTTATCACAGTGGCTTATCTTTTGATTTTTTGGGCACATTTTTAATTTGGGTCTATCTTGTTTGGGGACCCCCGCGACTCAATTGGAAAGGCACAGCTTTTTTTTTAAAATCTACCACAATTCCTATAGGGTTGAGGTCTGAGGACTGTGGGGGCCAACTCCAACAATTCACTGTCATTGATCCATTTGTTCACCAATCTCGACGTCTGCTTCGGGTTTTGTTGCCCGCTAAAAATATGTCTTTACTTTACATCCCATAAAACCGGTGTTGAAGAAACCATCTTAAAGGATACTCCATATACCTAGCATTGATATCAAATCGTCCGTCAAATAATCTAACCTTTGGCTGTGAAACACCCCCATATTGTTGGGGGTGCCCCCTGCGACCCTCGTGTCGGGCGGGCACCCCGCAACCCGCAGCACCTCCTGCTGGGGCCGGTCCCGGGGGCCCGATGCCCGGGCCGCGGACACCCCGGTTTTCAGGGTACACTTACCCGTCCACGCCCCTTGTCCCGTCCTGGCGGGGCGCCCTGTGCCGGCCCGGGGTTTGGCGCCGCCCCAGTGCCGCGCGGGGCACCCCGGGAAATTTAAAGGGACAGTGCCCCGGTGTTTTTTTTTCACCGGCAGGTCCCTATTTTACCCTGCCCTTCCCCCAGCACCTTGCCGAATCGAATGCCTTGTCCCTGGGGGAAAGCTTTCCTAATTCTTGTTCCGTTACTGTGTACCGTACCTTCGCCCCGCCCCTTGACCCACGAACCTTTTCCCCGCCTGCCCTGTCCTTTCGCCTGCCCCCGGGATAGAGCCTGCTTCACGATTTTTACCACGCAACCCCTTTCGGCGCCACCGAAACAAGTCACGCGGGGGTAGGGGCCTGGTAGCAATCCCCCACAAGTCCACCCCGCTTTGCGGCGGGCTCTGGGAAAAACCGGCCCTACTTAGACCCTTCCCCGGGCGTGGCTTCATCATCGCTTGTGGTGGTCCAGTGGATCCACTACCAATCCGTAACAGTTCGTTTCGGCCTGGATCCCCCAAAGGGGTGCCTCTACCGAGCGTCCCCGCCCTATTTTACCATCGGGGGCCCCCAAAATCAAAAGATCGCGCGCAAGCCAACAGCTGAACCAATGACTACTAGTTCGCGCTGCTGGCCATCGCAGCAGAAAACGGGGGCCCGTGGCTCAACAGCAGCAGTTTTTCCGGGGGACCCCCGGGGCCCTAAACCCCGCTTGTCCAGCCGACGAATTTGGGGGGGACTCTAAGGCCTGGGGGGGTTTCATCCCCCCCCCAGGTCTCCCACGTGGAACTTATGGCGGTCAGTTCCCGCCCAAAGCCCAAGGGGCCCTTCGTGGTCAGTCTCCATCCAAAAAAGCCCTGGCCCTGGGCACGCCTTTTTGGGGACCGAGGCGATCCTATCCAGCGGATCTGGCGACATTCTTCAGGATTTTCCCGGTTCTTCGAGGAGCCTGCCCGCGCCCGTCTGCTGAAACCACTTTATTAAACCTACGCAGGGGAACTCCTCCGTTTGGCGACTACGCCGTGCAATTTCGCACCTTAGCCTCTGAATTGGCGTGGAAAGATGCTGGTTGTGCCCACTTAAAGAAGGGCCTTTGGGGGGAAACAAGGATGCCCCGCCACCCGGGATTTTCCGACGTCTTTTAAGTGATTTTCCCCACTGCTAACCGCTTGACATCCGTTTTCCGGAGAGCGGGAGGAGCCCCCGCCAGGAAGCGAGCCAGCTCAAAAAGTCGGCACCCCCGTCTTGCGCCTTTATTTCAGCGCCTCCGGGGGGCCTCCCCTCCCAGCCACCCCTGAAGAGGCCATCAAGTGGACAGTCCCGCCTGTCCGCAAAACTTGCCCGACGCGTGAGGAGAGGTTTTGTTCTACGGGGCGCAGCCCCGAACATTTTCCGTAGGGGTTCCCACTTCTTCGACAACGCCCGGGGAAACGCACGCCCAGATTCGTGGGAGAGGCGCCCAGTGTGAGTAAATCCCTCCCCCACCTCATTTTTCCGGGCTCTGGTTACGTCCAATTTCCGGAATCTGTTCCGAGTTCGGCCTTCCTGGATTCCGGACGGTGGGAGCTTTATGGGTTGTTCGTTGGTGACCAATATCGTCCTCGGGGGTTCCGCTAGCCCAACCCTTGGCCCATCTCCTCCTCAGTGGTGAACTTTAAAGCGACCCATCCACACCGGACTGAACCAGTGGTCCTACAAATGGGGAGCCCGCCAGGGAAAGGATCACTTCTTGGTTACCCCCTTCTTCCTGGGGTTTTCTACTGGGGCTTCCTTGGCTACAGGGGGCACGCCCCTATGCTGGTTAAAAGAGGGTGAAGTTCTGCTTTGGGGGCCCGGACTCCCTCTGTTGCTTTCGGAACCCCCCGCCGGGTGCGCCCCAGTCCTCCACAGTCCTCTCTAACCACACTTTTACCAAAACCTTATCGGACTTCCAAAAAATTTTTTTTTTTTCCGAGAGGCAACTGGACATTCCTCCTCATCCCCATTTTTCCCCCAAAGACCTGCTACCCGGGAAAACCCATCCCCCCGGGTGGGTCTACCCCCTCTCCGTACCCGAAACTCGGGCAATGTGGGCCTATGAAAAGAAAATTCGAAAGGGTTTCATCCGCAAATTTTTACTTCTCCGGCGGTCCGGGGATTTTTCTTTGGGGGGAAGAAAAGGGGATCCCTAAACCCGTGCATTGTTTACCGTGGACAAAATAAAAATCACCATCAAAACCCGGTACCCTCCGGCCGTTAATTTCACGGGAACCTTTGCCGTCCCCCGGGGGGGCCAAGGTTTTTTTCCAAAGGATTGGGGGGGCAATAATCTCATCCGGACCGGGGAAGGCTCGAGTGGAAGACGGCCTTTCAATACTTGGGGCATTTTTTGAGTACGGGAATGCCCTCGCTTATGCAACCCCCCGGCCGTCTTCCAGGAATTTGTCAACGACATTTTCGAGACCTCCAAATGCCGTGTATGGTCTACAGTGAATCCGGGTATTCTCACCCGATCTGGGACCCACCATTACATGGCGCCGGTCCAGCGCCTGCGCGAGAACCATCATTGCAAACTGGAAAAGTGCCTTTTTTCACCAGCCCAGCCTCCCTTTCTTGGATAATAATCTTGATACGGGTCTGCGGATGGCCCCACCAAAATCTCTGCCGTCCTCAGGGCCCCCCACCTGTTGGGCCCGCGGGGTATACAAATTCCTGGGTTTTTGCAAATTTTTTCCGTAATTATCCCGACTTTTCAAATTGGTACACCTATTTGGCCCTCTAAAAGAAAATGCCAACCCCGGGAAATGTGGGTCCGGTCGCCGAAGAAGCCTTTTCCCAACTTAAGGGAGCATTCGCCCCGGACCGTGTTATCCCGGCCAGATACCGAAAACCCTTCTTTTAAGTGGAGCCCCTTCCGTAGAGCCCGGTCACTGCCCCACCCAAAAAGGGGGCCCCGGGCAAGACTCGGGGCCCGGGTTTTTTTCCAGGACCTTTCTCACCGCGGAGAAGAACTATACCTCGGGGGCGGGAACTTTTAGCCCTTTTGCTTGCCCTAGAAGAAAGGGGGCCACCTCCGGAGGGTGGGTCGCTTCCCCTGAATATCTTTACGACCCAAAAACCTCCTTACCAGCAGCACAACGTCTGAATCCCCCGTCAACAATGGTCCCTGTTCTTTGCCCCTTTCACTACATCACCACTTCCGACCGGGCAGAAAAAAATCAAGGCCGTGCTTTTCCCTCTTTTCCCCATGTTTGGGGAGGAAGGCCCCCACAAAAAATTTACCCCCCCGGAACGTCTGATGTCGTGGCTCCCGCTAACCTCCAAGGGTACCCCCCCGGGGAAAACGTATTTTCGGGCCCCGCGCCCGGGTTGAGGGTCCTGAAAAAGGGGTCACTGTTCCGCCCCTTTGCCGGGGACCCTGGGGTTTGAATCTTGTTCGTTTTTTCCTTTCTACTGGGTTTTCCTGGCCGGGTTAACATGTAAAGGATTTGTGGGGCCCGCACCACCTGCCCGCAATAAGTTTACCTCGCCAAACCTGCGGGACTACTCCAACCTCTGCCGGGGGCCTAGCTGTCCTTGGAGCCATATTGCCATGGACTTCATAACTACTTACCGCCCTCTGGGGTAATACGATCATTTGGGTAGTCACTGCCGTTTTTTTTTTCCCAAAATGGCTCATTTTGTTCCCTTCCCGGGGGCCCTTTCCCTTTTGGCCCCGGGTCGCCAAAATTTTTTTTTAACACATTTTTTCGTCTGCAAGGGCTCCCCTTACACATAGTCTCGGGGCCGGGAGTCCAGTTTCCCCGAGATTTTGGCGAGGCCTTGCTCGCTACTGCAAAAAATGGGGAAAATGGACTCTCCCCCGCCCTACCCCCACAATCCAAAGGGGAAGTGGGGGGGTGAATCGGTCCTTGGTACTATCTCCGCCACTTCACTTCCCAAAAAAAGATGATTGGTCCAGTTATACCTTGGGCGGAATTTTTTATAATTCCCTGGACTCTGATTCCCCTGGGGTTTCCCCCCTTTTTCCATTGTCTTTTTCGGCATCCCCGCCCACCCCCTTTCCCCTGCCCCTGCCTCCTCCATGTCCCCCGCTTGGGGCAGTCCCCGGGCCGTGACCAATCCACTGTCGGGGGGAGACCGCCCGTCCCTGCTTTAGGGGCCCCGGCCCTAGAAGACCCACCGGACAAAAAAAGAAGACCCCCTCCCCTTTTTCCCCGGGGGATAAGGGGGGGCGTCTGCCAAGTATATCCTTTTAAAGTCCCCAGCTACAAGCTGGGCCCCGTTTTTTAGGGCCCTTTGAAGTCCGAGGCGATTAAACTGTGCCTACAAGCTTCCTCCCTCCGACCAGCGCAAACCCAAACTCCTTCCTGTCTCCCTAAGAACCCCGGGCACCCTTAAACCCCTTCTTTCTCGGTTTTGGGTTCCCCCGTCTCCCGTAGCTGATTCCCCCATATTTTGCCGTCAAAAATTTGGCCACTAAGACGGTTCGGGGAAGACGATTTTTTTTGGTGGACGGAAGGGTTTTTGGGCCTGAGGAAAGGCGTGGGAGCCGGAGGAAACATCCTGGATAGGGGCCTCTTCAAGTTTTTGCGGGCAAGAAAGAGGGGAGGTGGGGGGGGGGGGGGGAAAATTTCGGTGTCCCTGCACCCTCGTGTCGGGGCGCAGGCACGCCCGAAAGCCGCAGCACCTCTGCTGGGGGGCCGGTGCGCGCCCGTGCCCGGGCCGCGGACACCCCCGTGTCCCCGGGTACACTACCCGTCCACCTCCTGGTCCCGTCCTGGCGCGCGCTCCCTTTTTCTGCCGGCCGGGTGCGCGCGCGGGGCCCCTTGGGCGCGCGCAGGCACTGCCGGGAAATTTAAAGGCAGGCGCCGGTGATTGGTTTTCACCGGGGCACGGTCCCCCTTTTTAAGCCCTCCTCTTCCCCAACATTTTCCCAATCGAAATTGGCCCTTTGCCTGGGAGGGAAACTTCCAAGTGTCTTGTTTCCCTTCTGTACCTACCTTCTGTCCTCCCTTGACCACGAAACCCTTTTCCGCCTCCCCCGACCTTTCTGCCTGTCCCCACTACGGCCCGCTTCACGATTTGTAAAAACAGCAACCCTCGGGCGCCACCGCAAGCAAATCACGTAGGGGTAGCGACCTGGGAGCAAACCGCCGCAGCAAGTCCATCCCGCTTTGCGGCGGGGCTTGGTGAAAACCGGACCTACTTAGACTCCCGTTCCCCTGGGGTGGCTTACATCATCGTTGTGGGGGTCCAGTGATCCATACCACACCGTAACACAAAAATTCAGGCTTCTTCCACCGAACTTGACGTTCCTTCAATTTTCGATCTGTTTTAACCCCCCTTATCCTTTGATTCTTTCCAACCCCATTTGCCCCCCCCCAGAGCCCTTATTATTTCATCTCATCGCTTCAAAAACACCGTTTCCAACTTTTACTGTCCACTTTTTTAATTTTTTTGGCCCAAAACCTTTTTTCTGGCCACCCTTTTAGACTTCTGTAATGTGCGTCACATGGTTTTTTGGGCGCTGGATTTCACTTTATAAAGCATACGACCCACTCCATCTGTGTTTGTTGCACCAAAACTGATAACGCTGGTGATGAGCCGACTTGTTGACTCTGATATTTTGCCTAGATGCTCACCTATTGGCTTTTAAATGAATAGATGCACTGCATTTCATATCCTTCCCCGTGTCAGCAGTTTGGTGATTTTCTTGGGTGGAGCCACTATTTTGAATTGGGTATCTGTTTTTCTTTTTTTTAGCTTTTCTTCATGGGTGCTCCTCGTTTGACCATTTGTCATTTATTACCACTTAAATTTATTTCCAAATATTTTGCATACACAGGGGGTTTTTTAGACCAGGTTTTCAACCCGTAATACAATTTAGATTTTTTCTGTGAAAAAAAAAAAGAACCACTCTTTTACAAAGCTTAGTCCTTATTTATTTCCATCTTCAAAATCACGTTAACAAACGTATCTTTAAAAAGATGAATTAAACCAATTTATACAGCAATCTTACAGGTAAATCCCCTTTAAAAAATTTCTGCTAGCAGAATACGGGGCTCTTGGACAAAAAGGCGCCACATAGCGCAAGTTTGGGGGAGACCCCCCTTTGCAAAAACTTGACAAAGAGGGCGGTGACTCTCAAAACGTTATCATTACTGGTTTTAATTCATAAAAGGTGTATGTGGCACACTCTCTTTAAAGGGGTTTTTCCCACAATCTAATTTCATACCTCCTGCATCCAGCTCTTCAGCTCTGTGTGCTCAAAAGGGGTGTGTGTGATTTGTTTAAATTGCATATCATGTGACCCAGCAGGATAACATCCCCATGCCTTTCCTCTCTCTAGTCAAAGAAAGGTCTGTTTACATATAGAGTTGCAAGTAGTTACAATGTAGCTCAGAGGTCACATTTTTGCCTTACAGCACAAGGGTCCTAGGTTCAAATCTCTGCACGAATCAAACCTGTGGATTTTTTTCTCTTTACCAATGCACAGACCTCATTGAGGTTTCTTTTTTATTTATTTGCACTGTTTGACTAATTATTAAGGAGTACAGAGGACGGGAGTAGAATAACAGCACCTGGCGTTGAACACTCAGTTGCTGCCTAAGAGGAGAGGTGATGTCTGAGCATGTGCGACCAGGACTGAGAAGCTCTCAGCCCTGGTCGTATCCCATGGAGAGCACTAAAGCAGCAGCTAAAACAAAAACAGTCCAGAATTTGTAATAATGATGAATGGTGAAATTGTTTATTATTTAATTTGCAAACTTCCCACGTCAATTTTACTTCGTGGCAAAACCCCTTTAAGTTACAAAGAGTCTGTAGAGTGTTATCCACTATATACTGCATGAAGATTGGGTTGTAAATCTCACACACAGATTAGTGTCAATAACCCCTCTAAGTGACTTGCTATCTCACGTACACCATGTTAAGATCAATATAAATAGTTTTGCTCGCATGGCACATGTATAAGTTGAACTGTACACATTCTGGTTTCATCTTTTGTTTGAAGTACATCCAGGTGTCATTTTCAGAAAAAAAATGGTCTTAATTGCAGTTGAGTCTTGAAATAAATTTCTCAATTTTGAAAGGAATAAATCAGTTGTGAGTGAAAAAAAATGATCTCATATAGAACCAGTATAATGAATGGATTTATTAATAAACAACTGCATCCAATATGTATTTCACCTGTCTACTGACAGTAAGCAAGCAATTTGACAGATGGTTTTTAAACTTTGATTGTGAGACTCTGCTTGTAGGGAATGCTATTTTTATTGAGGACCTTGGGCAGTAGAATAAAAGAAAGTATCTATAGAAAATGAAGAAAATGGCAAACAACTAGTTACTAGAGACAGCATGAAAAAGTAATGTAATTCTAAAAAAAAAAAAAAAAAAATGAAAAAAATATGATGTGATTTATTTTTGTTTGTGAGTAAGGGTATGTTCACACGGCGCCCCAAAATATTTCCTGAAATAAGCCGTGTGAGCATACTCTAATCCTCTGAGCAGGACTATGCGTTTGTTAAGCTCTATATTTTAATCACAATAAAAAAAGTCTACATATTAATATTTTTTCTCTCTTTAACCTACCAGGAGTGCTGAATCCACAGGCCTGTCCTGTATATTTGCAGCACCCCTTTAAGTTTTCCTCCTGGAGCATGACCCGAGCACCCCATAACAGATCTACTATACTCCTCTATGATTAATGGTGACCTGTGCCGAGTGATACTGAAGAGAGAGGCTATGTTTTCCTCATGTATGAAAACTGTCTTGGTCTAAGACTTTCTTTGCAGCCCACATAGCATCTAATCAGAGTTCCCATTTCATTTCCTATAGTGCTCTGAAATAATGAAAGGGGAGTGCTGATTGGTTGCTATGGGCAACAAAAAAAGGTTTAGCCCTAGATAGTTTTCAAACATGTCGCCCTAAAGCTTTATCTACCTGTAGTAGTTTTAATGCTGGTTTGCACATTTGTTATGCTCTATATAGTATCCCCTTTCTGCAGTTCAAGAGCAGCATTATATGCATTAAACCTATTTACCCATGTCCTGTAAAACTACAAGTCCCAGGATCCTTTGTTTTGCTTTGCTTATCTTCCTTCCTCCAAACTTCAGTCTTCGAACATGCCCCTTTATTCCTCCATTAAACCTTGAGAGGCAGGACCAAAAGAGATGTGGCTTCAAAGGATGTCCTGAACCTCTTTGGTTACCTGATCTCCTGGGATTTACACAGTCTTATTTTTATTATTATTATTATTATTATTATTATTATTATTATTATTATCATTATTTATTTTAGAGCGCCCCTGGGTTCCAGGGTGCTGTACAGTCAAGGTGGTTACATACATAACATTGGTCTAACAATTACAAGGTGACGATAAGTAACTAACAAATGGTACAGAGGGAGAGAGGGCTCTGTCTGTGAGGACTTACAGTCTACAGGAAAGGAGGGAAGAGACAGAAGGTGAGGGGCAGACATGTTTGTGGGGTGGAGCAGTGCAACACAGTTAATGTTGGTTACAGTCAATACTGAAGAGATAAGTTTTACCTTTGAGGCTAGTGAGAGTGGGGGAGAGTCTGAGGTGTTGAGGCAGTGAGTTCCAGAGTGTGGGGGAAGCACGGAAGAAATCTTGGAGATGGTTATGTGAAGAGCTGATAAGTGGAGAGCAAAGAAGAAGGTCCTTTGAGCAGTGGAGGTTGCATGAGGGGAGGTACCTAGAGATTAAGGCAGAGATGTATGGAGGGGAGAGGTTATGGAGAGCCTTGTAGGTCAAGGTTACTAACTTGAATTTGATTCACTGGGCAGTGGGTTGCCAGTGAATAGATTGGCAGAGAGGAGAGTCAGAGGAGTAGCGAGGAGAGAGGTGAATCAGACGGGCAGCAGAGTTAAGGATGGATTGTAGGGGAGCGAGGGTGCTAGACAGGAGGCCACAGAGAAGGATGGTGCAGTAGTCTAGTAGTGACATAACGAGGGCATGGACAACCATTTTTGTGCTATCAAAGTTAAGGAATGAGCGGATTCGAGATATTTTTCAGGTGGAGGAGGCAGACAGAGTTGAGGGTTTGGATGTGCGGTTTGAAGGACAGATTGGAGTCAAAGATTATCCCAAGGCAGCGGACTTGGTGAGAGAGTGTAGCTGTTGACAGTGATAGAGAGATCAGGTGGAGGGATAGAGTGGGATGGTGGGAAGACAATAAATTCCGTTTTCTCCACGTTTCATTTTAGGAGGCGGGAGGAGAAGAAGAAGGATATTGACGAAAGACAGTCAGGGATCCAGGAGAATAGAGTGGTGACATCTGGGCCGGAGATGTAAAGTTGGGGGTCATCAGCATACAGGTGGTAATGAAAACCATGTGATGCTATTAGCTGACCCAGGCCAAGGGTGTAGAAAAATAAGAGTAGTGGGCCTAGGACAGATCCCTGGGGGGACACCAACAGAGAGCAGGTGAGAGGAGGAGGTGCTATATATAATATTTTGCCACTGGCCAACCCCTCTGACAAATATGTGAAAATGTGGATACTCTAAATACAGCTATTGTACTTCATCACTATGAATGAAGGAAGTTGAGTTCTACTGTGTTGTTTGTAGGTTTGACACTATAGTACTGTTCTTATGGCATGTGACCAGTGTGGTCATGGATTGACTCATTACCATGCAAGTAATTAACATGCTAAGTGCTAAGTTTCCAATAGGAAACACTTAGGGCCACATGTATGAAACTGTTTAGGTCTAAAACTCACTCTTTTGCCCATAGTAACCTATGGGAAAAAAGTGAGTTTTAGACCTAAACAGGTTCATACATGTGGCCCTTAAGGTCCAATAGTGCTGGAATGGTATCTGCTGAGGAGGTGAATACCTGTTAGTATTTAGTACAGTTCCAGGAAGCAGGGTGTTTTCTAAAAAAAAAATGGAAACACTCTTTAAAAGGGTATTACCATTAATTGATTAGCTTTAAAGATGAAGGTAAAGGTAAATGGGGACTAATACCATATACATTGCTATCCTGATTGTGCTTCCTTCAGAGCTAGAGTAGTTCTTATCTCCTGCTCATGAACACAAGCTTCCATCGGTTACCAGCCATCTCTCTGAGCTCTAGCAGGGTCTAGAGAATTGGCCAAGATGGCGATGTCAAGGTCTGATGTGTTTTATCAGCAGCACAGGAGCTTATTTATGTCATTTACTGACAAACTTTAAAGGGTTTGTCTCACTACAAGGATTGCTTTTTATGTTAGAGATCTTGCAAAAACCAGTCACTTTGTAATATATGTCCATTAACAGTGTCCTAACTATTCTGAGCTATCCCCTCTTGTATGGTCTGCATCAGCTCCTGTGGTCGCTATAGCTACAGACCTGTTTGATCTCTACTGATAGGTTGCCAGTGCTGTAGCTATAGCTACAGAGCTGCCTTCTACTGCAGTCCAGTAGAAGCCAGTAAACACGCCCCTGAATTCACAGTGAAACCAAGAAAACAGGACTGAGGTAAGAAGAATCAATGTAGTGAGACAACCCCTTTAATCCTTAAGAGCTCTATAGCCTTCTATCCTGCTGTTTAGAACCTTCCATCACTAATGTCCCTCTAACAAGCTCAGCTAGGAATTGTAGAGCTGATATGCCAATCACTGCTGTGGAACTGTCCAAAGCCTGAACAGGAAGTGGGAGTATGAAGCTGGCCTGGGAGAGCAGCATGGTGAGAGCACCACTTTAAGAATACAGCACTCCAAAAGCTAAAATGTTGCTCTTAACATGAAAGTCCTAAATATCCCTGATCATGAAAGGGTTTAGGTATCCAGAAGTGATTCTAGGCTGAGGTCAGAATTATCCCAATACAAACTAACAAAGGAAATCAGAAGTGAGAAGAGCACTGAGATTGTTTGACTGCTGCTACGTACATAAGTAGCACAGCCATTTCATGTTCAGTAATATAGTGTAATGTTTTAAGGTTACATTGATAAATGGCAATGCATATTATCTAATGGTATCCATATTTCAACACATGCATCCCCCTATGTAATTATTCCTCAGAGCAAACATGTATGTATCTAATTATCTGTAATTAATTGATCACTTATTCTTAGTAAAGATAAAACAGTTAATCTCCTTGTCTAATTCGCTGCTTATGATTCAGGAATTCTTCTTTTTTTCCTAGCACTCCATCTGTCTCGAACATTTTAACACAATTCTGATAATCTCTTCAATCTAGTTAAATTCGCATAATCATTTACTCCACACTTGTTCCATGTTAGCGATGCCTAGAGTAATGTAAAACCTAATTCTCACATGCCTTCCTCTCTGGTTTTCTCACCATTGCTCTCTTCATTTAATCCTGTTTTGTCTATTTACAAGTATTTCTATAATATTATGCCCTGTGCTAATTATCTCCCTTAAAGGGAACTTGTCACATGAAAAATGCCATCTGATCTGCAGGCAGCATGTCATTGAGCAGAAAGAACTAGTCAGATAGATTTATTGTTCTAGGAAGAAATATTCAGTAGAAATTGTATTTTATTCATGTAAATCCTTGCTTACTCCCTGGTTAAGGAGTCCAGTAGGCGGTTTTATCAGTGATTGACAGCTATCCTTGTAACAGTGTGCATAGAGACATGCTGTCAATACAACCACCTGCTGCGCTCCTGAGCCCAGAATAAGCAGGGATGTACATGAATAAAATACAATTTCTACTGAATATTGTCCCATAGAACAATATATGAATCCGCTCAGCTGTTCTTGCTCTATAACGTGATAAAAGTAGATCTGATAGCATGTTCAATGTGACATGTTCCCTTTAACATCACCCTTTCATTAATTACAGCTTCACTGTTGGTATGTGAAAATGGGTTTGGATTATGTCTTTGAAAATCCAGGCAGGATACATCTTATGTTTTAAATCTATGTCTTTGTAGGGGATGTAGGGCTTCATGCCAAAGATTCAAAGGTTTCAATAACAAATAAATTATCACAACATTTTAACATGTTTAGGTAATGAAGTTGGTAATAAAGGGCAGTATCGGACTGGGGTGCCTAGGGCACCCCAGTAGAAATTAATTCTGGGGGCCCACCAGTGGAATTTCTTTCTGGGGACCCACCAGTGAAATTTCCTTCTGCAGACCCACCAGTGGAATTTCCTTCCGGTGACCCATCAGTGGAATTTCCTTCTGGGGGACCACCAGTGGAGTTGATTCTGGGGGTCCACCAGTGGAGTTGATTCTGTGGACCCACCAGTGCAGTTGATTCTGGGGGCCCACCAGTGGAGATGATTCTGGGGGTCCACCAATGGAGTTGATTCTGGGGGTCCACCAGTGGAGTTGATTCTGGGGGTCCACCAATGGAGTTGATTCTGTTGACCCACCAGTGGAGTTGATTCTGGGGGTCCACCAGTGGAGTTGATTCTGTTGACCCACCTGTGGAGTTGATTCTGGGGGCCCACCAGTGGAGTTGATTATGGGGGTCCACCAGTGGAGTTGAATCTGTTGACCCACCAGTGGAGTTGATTCTCGAGGCCTAACCTACAGCTACTATATATGCCTCTTATACTCTTATACTTTTTGCCTCTTTCTCTCCTCCCTTTCTGCCTCTCCCAAATATGTATATGTAATTTAAAAGAAACTTCAGGACTGCCATGCTCAAGGGCCTACCAGCATTTTCCCCTGTTCCACTGAGGGCCAGTCCAAGCCTGATCAAGTGTGATCATTTACTTTAAATGTCATGAATACTTTTTCAACTATTTTATTGCTCCAGTACATCTCAGCTAAAAAAAAAGATGCAACTTCCTAAATAGTCTCAATTAAAAATAACCTACTGATTTGCGTATGCAGCTCTTATGAACACTGATTTATCTTCATGGTTCCAAACTTTTAACAAATCCAATGTATTATGACTTTGCAGTCATGCCAGACAATTTTTTTTTTTTTTTTTTTGATGATTAATTTTCTGTGCTCTCTCTAAGGAATACTAGCATAATTATATTATTGAAGTAATAATATATTCGGTAATAAAATATTGATATATTGTAGTATATATTGTTATATATTTAGGCTATGTTCATACATCGCGTCTTTCCTATCACAAAAAATCATCCTTGTCAGAAATCTGAGGCAATACCTTGGATTTCAGTTGAGGATTTTATCTTTGCAGAGGCAGTTTTCATCGTATTTGGAGTTCATACTCAATTTTATGTGGATCGTTATCGCCCAACTATATTGAAATTATTGCTCAAAGAATGAGTCCATCTTTTTTTCTTACAAGATTTCAGTTCACACGTGGAATGCCATTTAATTAAGATTGATTCACAAGATTTTACATGGAATCTGACACGGAACCCACCTTGAGTTTTAAATTAAAACCTGCTTTACAAACTTACCCTTTCTTTCTGACCAATGAATTATTGTTTGTTATACTATGTGTTGAAGAAATTTATCATTGAAACTTTTTTTTGCTAGAACCGGTGGTACAGTATCTTTTCTCATGGCATTTTTATCATATGAAGGAGAACCCCCTGTAGTGCTTAAGTTTTTTAACAGCATTTGTGACCAGAATTTTTAAAAAGATTTGTCCCTTGGGCTACATTATGAAAAATGCATAAAAAATTACATGTAAATTAATACCTCCCAGCAGAACTTTGCCTTTCTCTCCATTTAAGATTCAGATTTTGCGAGGTACATGATAATGTGCCTCAGGATTACTTAAAAGGGTGGCAGTCCGACTGATAGAACCACCGAAGCAAATGAAGCTGTGCTGTAGTGCCCCGTGGCTGGGAGAGCAGTTAGAAAGATAAAAAATTTGGTTTTAGAGTTTGAGTATTTAGAATCCTCGTAATATTTTTGATAAGAGACATATTGTTGTCTTTTCTCTTTTCTCTTGAACTCTTTCAATTTTAAAAGGAAAATCTCAACAGCTATTGTTTTTGTTTCTTTTATGTTAAATATTTATATATTACAAATACCATATTTATGTTATTAATATATTATTTTTAACATTTCACATTTTTTTGTCATTATATTATCACTCTATTTAAACTTTTTCCTGAATTCTTAGGGTGTGTTCCCACGGCAAAGCCAAAATACCAGTCAAATTTCCCGACTGGTATTTAGTCTTTTTTTGTCACGCAGGGGCACAGCATTTGTCCATGGTTTGTGGATACAATCCGCCCCTCCTTCACGCTCACATGTTCATGTTCTGCCCAAAAAACAGGTGGAAGAATGGACATGTTCTAAGTTTTTAGGAATGCCGGCAGTGTAAAAAAACACCCAGCCTTCTGTTCTGTGTTAAAAATACAAAAAAGAGAAAAGAACATACATCTATACAGACTGCACATCCAAAAAATTAAACAAGCTTTCTTAAATGTAAAAAAAAAAAAAAAAGAATAGACTACACACATAAATTTAAATTACACAGCCCCATCCTTTAATAAGGATAAAGGGATACACCTCAAATAAAAAAAAGCGGTTAGTTGAGTAAAGATATAAAGATCAAGAGACAACCATAATAAAGTCCCCCCCCCCCCAAAAAAAAAAAAAAAATCCAACACTAAAGGGATTTTACCATGAAGTAAATTTGATGTTGGAAGCTTACAAATTAAATAAAAAACATTGTCACCAATCATCATTATTAAACATTCTGCAGAATTTTTGTTTTAGCTGCTCCCTTAGTGATGCAGAGTGTACAGCTCGACTCCAGGGGATACGGCCAAGGCTGTGAGCTCCTCAGACCTGGCCGCACATGCTCAGATACCACCTCTCTTCTCAGGCAGCTACTGTCAGTCTCTTTCCTGCTTAGTAATCACACATACTCACTGCAGAACGAGTGTTCAACTCCAGGTGCTGTCCTTCTACTCCTGTCCTCTGTATTCCTTAGTAACTAGTCAAACAGTGCAAATACATTTTTAAAAAAACCTCAGATATGTGTATTGAGAAAAAATAAATAAAAATCTACACGTTTTTCCTGCAGGGATTTTAGCATAGAATACCTATGCTGAAAGGCAGAAGTGCAAACCACTCAGCTTCATTTTATCTGCTCACAGCTCTTTACATAAACAGGCCTTTGTTTAACTATAGTGAGCACACTGTGGGGAAACATGTGTTCAAACAAATCACACACGCCACCTTTTGAACACCCTGAAGAAGGACAAACCAGACATGATATGTCTTTGTGGTATAAACCGTATATACCGCAGCCTAAATCTTAAAGCAGCATAACCAGCATAGAAGTATATATAAATGGGCAACAATAGTATGATCTAAGCTTTTCCAAATTTAACATATCTTCTTCTGTTTTTTTTTCATATATTTTCTACATTCTGTTCTGTAGAGATCACTTCTCTGCAGTCATCTCATTAGTAATATCTCTATTATAAAGCTAGAAGCAGATAACACAAGATCCACCACTGTCAAATGTTGAAGGTCACAGTTCATCTCCTCTACCTCCCTGCACAATGACCTCTGCACAAGGCACAGAGTATGCCCACAACACTCTACCCTTGACATCTCCAGGATACAGGTTCCTACGATCTATGTAGCAGCTGTACGGTAGAGCAGCCGTTCAGATGGCTGCCCCCATAATAATGAAATGCATATTTTAAAAAAATACTATAAGAAAATATTTGGAAAAAAAAATATGTTTCAATATCTGGTTTTATGCAGACAAAAATGTAGGATATCCATTATTTCTAATACACCCACAAGTACACTTTGCGGCAACCTGTTGGTGACGGGTTTCATACATTTTCTATTTTGCCTTCTTTCTCGCATTCAGATGAGCTCCTTGTCAATGACTTATAAAAGCAGAGAGTAATATTTACATCCTGAAGCTGAGTATTCTTTATGTTTTCATCAAATTAGTAATTCTAATTCCCCTTGATCTGAAATAGTCCATTATTAGAATGCATAAAAACTGGCACTTTTGTGAAAGTAAAACCAGGATGAAAGCTTTTCACTGCTGGCTGTCAAAACATTTTTGAAATTCTCAGGCCCTGAAAATTAGCTTACTGTCATCACAGCAGTCTGCTGCCATAAGAGCCATTATTTTAATTTCTAGCCACTGTTCCTGTTGAGAAATCAAGCTATGCAACCTCTTGTTTTACATAAACCAAACATGATTACAGATAAGGTATGTCTTTTAATGTGACAGCAGTGACTAATGTCAGGACTAGGAAATTAAATGGAGCTTCTCTCTGGACATTCAGCCGATCATGCAGGAAGAAATTTAGACATTGCGTAAATAAGATCTTAATTCTGTGGGGTTTTGATAGTTTACTATAAACTGAGATTTAAATTTTGTTTAAACGTAACAATTCTGCCAGAAGGATTTAGAAACCTTTATATAGGATAATGGTGTCAATGTTTGTCCTTGGTTTATAGAGCAACTCTGCTTTGTGATTGTCACTTAACTCCTTAACGACCGCCCACCGTCTTTTGATGGCGGGCATTTCAGGTCATTCATCTGCAGCGACTTCTGATCCCAGCGCTGTGCCTGCAAGCACCAGGGAATGGGGGAACGGCAGCGCAATCAAAGGGTTTCCCTGGTCGGAACACCCGGTGACCCGAAAATGCCCGGAGAACGGCTGCACAGTTAGCCCTGGGGACCTAAAGTCCTGGGCCCCAGGACTGTCTGTGTAACAAGCCAGTGATCAGGGCAGACTGTGTGCTGTTCTGATCAATGCTTGTGTCAGACTGACACAGATTTATAATGTATTAGCATATATGAATATGCTAATACATTACTAAGTGTAAAAAAAAAAAAAAGTAAAACAGTTCTCCCTTCATGGGATTTTAAAAAAAGTAAAAAAACATAAAAAAGGGTAAAAAAAAAAAAAATTAATAAAAAAAAATTGTGCATACATTATACACAGAAAAAAACCCTACACATATTAGGTATCCACACGACCGTAATAGCCTGTAGAATTAATCTAACAAGTTATTAAGTATGAAATGTGAATGGTGTAAAAAAAAACAATGGTTTTACAAAAAACAAAAAATTGAAAAAAAAAAGAAAAATTCTGCAATTCTTTATAAGTGAATTTAAACTATTCCTTCATAAAGTACAACTTGTCTCAAATAAAATGAGGCCTCATACAACTGTATCATTGAAAAAATAGAAAAGTTACAACTGTTGAAACGCAAGGAGGCAAAAACTAAAAAAAAGTTCTGGTCATTAACTACTTTTCAGGCGTGCAGCTTAAGGGGTTAAAGGGGTTTTATCATCACAAGCTTTCACAGACTTGAGCTGTTTCTCTCCAGTAGGCGGGTCTCTCCTCCCTTCACAGAAGACTGGTGACCTCATTATTCTGTGTTAGCAGTGGAAGGGAGAGGATGTCAAAGCTCTGTAGACCTCCTGCAATGGTTCTCATGTCTGCAGAGCTGTCAGCTCCCTCCACAAACTCCTCGTAACCAGAACACCTGCATTGCTGTAAACAGTTACACATGCAGCCTGAGATGATGAAACAAATATGAGAAAGGCATGCTGTCCCACTCCCCCCTCTGTTATCAGGCAGGAGATGGAGAGGGGCAAACTGTATAAAGCTGTGTTATACGGGTGATGGGAACAGACTGTATAAGGGGGTGCTATATAAGGGGAAAGTGAATCTAGCAGCTAGAGACTTCGTAATTGCCCAGATCCTTTACACAGAGCCATCACTAGGAGAAGGGGCATAGAGGGACAGCCTTTATTATACAGTAACAGCAAGCACAGGAGCTTGTTTCGCTTTCATTTTCCACAACTCAGAGGGGAGTAAGCACAGTGTTCAGGCAGCCAATCACAGCACAGGGGGCATGTCCCGTCCAGAGGGCATGTCCCAACAGGTTGAATGAAATATTAGGCAGCCAATCACAGAAAAGGGAGCGTGGGAC
The DNA here is from genome assembly GCA_025379985.1 of Phyllomedusa bahiana. NCBI lineage: Eukaryota > Metazoa > Chordata > Amphibia > Anura > Hylidae > Phyllomedusa > Phyllomedusa bahiana. Next base: position 66,740 of record JAODAL010014879.1, on the reverse strand, counting down.
AGCCACTTGCTACAGAAATAGCTACAGACGCACAGATTAGCTCATATCTGCTATACTAAGTTATTTAGGTAAAGCAAACCAATTGCAAAAGTGCATATTTTTACTGTCCCCATCATTAGAAATGTGAACTTTGTAGTGAGAAAACCCCTTTAAACTGATATTCCTCTGACTAAATTTGCATACTTAATGTGTTCAAAGGCATGTATATCATAGAGGCAGACCGTGCTGCTATGTGGATATCTGATCTGTAAATGTATATAAAGATTTTAGGGCATGGATTATGGAGTCATTAAAGGGGTTTTCCAAGACTTTTATACACTTCCCTACTACCTCCCACTACAGTTAAATACAAAATCCACTCATTCTTGCTTCTCCCTTCACCACTGTTTCAGGACTGCCAGTGCCCCAGTGTCCTCCCCCGGTCTCTCGCTGATGATATCACATTCATAGGTTATGCCGTAACCAATCACTGGCTGCAACGGTTACATGTATGACATGACCAAAGAGGCCAGCACATATCGCTGAGGCCAGTGACTTGTTGCAACATAATGTGAGATATAAGTGTGACATAATAAGTGAGGAATCGGTGGGGGACACTGGAGCTGTGGAACAGTGGAGCCAGGAGAGCATCACACGCACAACATCTAAACCATTAAACAGGATGAGTTTCTCTGCCTTCTTGCAACATGATTATGAGATTCCATTTGGCTGTTATTGTACCTGGGGACTTCATGAAAGCCCTTAGGGCTGCCAAATTAGTTTACGTATTAGACCCTCCCAGAGTGTAACAGAAGATTGGTACATGTAAACTACATACACTGAAATACATTAATATCACAGTGTACTATTCAAGCAATATTTGTATATTCAACTCCCTTACATACATAAAGTTTTATCATTGAGTGATGTTTTGAAGACCTTGTCCTAATTAGCATAGCATTTAGTTTTGTTTTCTATTGTAATGGATGTATATGTGAGTATAAATAAAGGGCTTTTCATTCTGTTCTATGGGAGTTCTAAGCACAAGTGAGCACTGTGTTTGGCTTTACTAAGAACTAGAGATGAGCGAGCAGTAAAAAGTTCTAGTTCGATTAGAACCTCGAACTTTAGTGTCTTCGGTTCGAGGTTCTATTTGAACTCTAACCCCATTAAAATCTATGGGAGAAGATGTTCTGGTTAATTTTTATACCTATACAGGTGGGGAGAAGCTTTAATTACCATCCATAACAGTAAACTAGATACGTGGAACAACTTAGTGAAGACAATTTGGCTCTAAGGCCATGTTCACACGGCTTAAAATGGGCCGTATTTCGGTCCGTAACTACACGCCGAAGTGCGCAAATTGCGGGCTGAAAACGGCCCATTCATTACGGTAATCCACAGTTCTCATAGAGAACTATGGATTACGTCTCCTCTCCCTGCTCTGCGAATCCGCCGGGCGGGGAGATAATTGGCATGTGAATTACCAGCGGCGTATACGCACCGCTGGTAATGAAAGTCAATGGGCTGGCGAAGTGCCGGCCCCCCGCTCACTCCCCTGCTCCCGCCCCGCCCCCATCCACACGGCGTAATTGTGAGGAGTAATTACGTCCCGCAGTTAAGCCGTGTGAACATCGCCTAAGAGTGACAGAAAAAAATTGAGAGGCTAAAATACTTCATTCATTTCAATGGCTAACTGAAAAGATGAGGATAGCTTGCAAACAGGGGCGTAGCTATAGGAGGTGCAGCGGTAGCAGCTGCTATGGGGCTCTGCATCCTGAGGGGCCCCAAAAGTCCCTTTGACACAAAGGAGATTTGAAGACGGTGTGTTTTACAATTACTGAACCCCCAAAATTGCAAAAACTGAACTTTTGGGAACTGAGTATGATTTAGCAAGTCCAAGCACTCTGTATAATATATATCCATGTATATGAGAGAAATACGTTATGTCAGCCTGAAAATGCTATCTAACTAAGACCAGTCTGTACAGTACAGAGAGTGAGCTGAAAATGATGTTCACAAGGCAATACAGTGAAATATATTTAACATGGTCATGTGATTTTAGCAGCCAAAGATAGCCCTACACTTCAGCAATGAAGTTTTCGACACTTTTCTGTGCTCTGCACGTATTGGATGGCCACCAAAAGTGCAAAAAGCCGCTGAAAATGAAAATGAAAATGCCGTGTCGAACTAGAACTAGAACTTTACTTGAATGAGCAGTAAATGTTCAGTTCATTTTCAGTTCTAAAAATTAGAGAAGTTCTACTAGAACTGTCGAGTCTGCCCCAGTTTTCATACATGTTGCCCTTTGATTACATTCACCAGCCAAAGCATCTTTTCATTTCAGATCTACACTGCTTAAGATGGACAAATTTCATCAGAAATCATTGTTATTTGTTTGCTTATGTAATGTATGTGTAGAAATGACACATTGAGAATGCAATGTACCAGTGTTGAATAGCAATCTATACTTGCCTGTTATCCTGACCTGTAGATGTTTTTTGAACTTCTGGCCTTTTATTGTATAAAGGGCATAATGTCTGGAAATCACTAAGCTCAGTAGGGTCATTGAAGAACTTCCCATGCAATAAATCATACATTTTCTACCCAAGGGCAGATAAGTTGATAACTACTGTAAGATCTGAAGGTTAGTATGTACTGGCAGACTAAAGTGCGTGTCTTTTCATATATTATGACATTTTTTGCACTGCCAGACAATAAATTTGATTGAAAGAATTTAAGTTAAAGGGAATCGAGAATTTAATGTCCTTAAAATTTATAAACCGGAGTATGTTTTAGGCTGCTCAGGATTCAGATGCCTGTTGAAAATAGTATGTGACTTGGTTGTTGACTGGTTCATTTGCAGGGCATTTTACTTATTGTAGATGATGTGATTTATCTGAACACTGAACACAGTTATAGATTCACTACAGACACATTGACTGCATTTATATTCATTGTGACACTACATATAAAATCTGAAGATACAGCTGTGGTGTTACTGCTGGAGGGGTAGACCAAAAAAACCCTTTTTATAGATTGTCTGAGCTGTTCTTTCACCAGTTCAGCATCAACGTTGGCTGTTCAGGATTTATTTTGTATTATCTCTTTATAGGGTTATAAATTTGTTTATAAGTAATGTTGTATAAGGATATGTTCACACAACACATTTGCAGGGCGCACTTCGGTATGTAATTTTGCTGAAATATTTCCCCCAATATGGTAACTAATGAGTACAGCACTCACTGAGGGCTGTGGAAAATCACTGAACGACGATTGTAGTTCTCGGCACTTATTGTACGCCCGTGAAAAGAAGTGACTTTACGCACCAAGGACTAGAAAAGTATATGAGGCAGAGAGTATATTCTTTCAACAGCACTACTGAAGGCATATTGCGCTAAGTACCTGTGAGCCCGCCATCCGCCATCTGTACATACCCTAAATTAAGAGAAGAGACGTTGTAACATACAGTTTTTTTCTACTTTGAACGGGTTTTCCAAATCTCTGAATGTAAACAACATTTTTCATTGTGGTTACCAAGGCTATGTTCAAGATCACTATATTTACTATTTTGCCATAGGCAAACTTAAACTCTATCAGTTCTCTATCTATTAAACACTAAAACGTAACTTTTATTATATCTAACTCTTAACCTCTATACACACTATTTAAAAACCTGATCTCTATCCTCATCATTTAACCCTTTTTTGCTTCTGAAAGAGGAAAACTCCCTTTCTATCATCAAGTCTGGTGGAACCCCACCTATTAACAGAAGCCTTATATTATAGCAAAGATCTAGCTTCAGTAAGGGATCCCAAGCCAACTACTTGGGCAGTCGTCCCTTATCTCATAGACACAGAACAAATAAGGCCCTCTTGTGACGCCTCAACCCCCTGGGATCCACGCAGCTGTATGGATAATTCACCTCATTATCTGTGGTTTGCTGTGAGCGCAAGTGACATGTATGAAGGGGTCAGTTTTAATGTTATGGCATTGAATGCACCAAAAGTGATTAGTCTGTTTAATTTCCCAATGTATGGCGTGTCAAATGAACATGTTTGCTGCATTGTGCGCCTGGCCCGACACTTTGTAAGATGTTGGGCCGTTCTCAGGCTGTGTCACTCCACATTCGTACCATTAGACATATTTATGAATGTGGCTCGGAAAAACTGGGCGCATAACTGCTCAAACAGGCAGACCTATTTTAATGTGGTCTGCCTGAGCCTGAGGAGTCGTAATGAAGTAGATTTGCTATTAGGGTGGAAAAATGTCCCTTATTTCTCAGCTTACACCAGTACAATAATAAAGAGCAATTTATAATAATTATCAAATTATATAAAATGAAATTATATAATATAAAATTAATATAAAATTATATAAGATCCCAAGAATATAAAATCACCTCCTATAAAATGTATTAGGAATGAATTTAAAATGAAATAATCTAAATTATTAGCATCTACCATAAATTCCATTCTCAATCGTGTATTTACGGAGTTAGCATAGTATTATCAGTGATTACAAACACATCACAGCAGGCTAGAAACAAAATAAAAGTTGTTAGAATAGCATGTCAGTGAATAGAAACTATGGTAGTGATCTTGCATGTTGAACCACCGGTCTCAGCAAGACCTGTGGTGTGTCGACTATTACTGTGTATCAAATACACGTTTGGAACATCACTAATGCACCAAAGTTCCACAATGCGCCAAACACAGATGTGAGGCGCCTTGAACCTTGGGCACCATTTATGAGTGCACATTCACCACTTTATTTTAATCAGGCACACTTTACAAGGGAAAAATGTCTCATACATGTCGACCTCAGTGTCAGTCAAATATTAATACATAGTCAGTAATACATAGTCTCGTTGAAATCAATAGCACATTGTATTATGCCAAGTCATTTGATTCAACAGACAACTTAAATTTCACAATAAATACTATGGGCCACATGTATAAAAACTGCCCAGGGGTAAGACTTTCCTTAGTGCCCATAGCAACCAATCAGAGTAACCTTTTAATTTCATATAGTGCTCTGAAAAAAGGGGCACTCTGGTTGCTATGGGCAACAAAAAAAGTCTTAGACCTAGACAGTTTTTATACATATCCACCTGCATACAGTGCTGCATAAGAAAAATTACTGGTATTACTCTTCATATGAAATAGATTTCTATCAGACTTAATGAGAAAACAACAAAGTGGTTCTTTAGTGACTAAGTAGTTTCTTCTCTCTCTAACTCTCTTCCTTGCCCTACTCTTCACAGTATTAAGAGTCCTTTCTATTATTTGCCAGTATTCATGATAGCAAAATTATAAGAGTACAGGTCAACTGACAGGAACCAGGCCAACAACATATTGCAATTCATGTGTCAATTACATAATTGTTCTTGTTCTCATAGAAAATTGAAGTTTTAGCAAACAAAAAATTTCATTCTCAAAAGCTAAATCCCTCTTTAAGCATTATTGCATACACACTACATTGCTTGTCAAGCACTTATCAACACTCTCAGTTAGCGTCTATCATATACTCCTGAGCTTCATTTCTAAGTCTTCAGATTTAGAATTAAAATTTTCCAGGACTCTGTGCTGGATAAACATCCACACAGTGTTTTCTCAAGTGATTTTATTTTTTTCAAAAATGTCATCTAAAGTTGAAACTAGAAGTTTATATACACTATACAAAAAGAAACATCTGCATGTTTTTCTCACTGACATGAAATCAGAATAAATATTACCCATTTTAGGCCAATTAGGAACCAAAATTATTTGTATTTTCCAAATGCCAGAATAATGAGAGAGATCATTTTAAGGAATTTGTATTACTTTCAGCAAAGTCAAAAATTTCCATACATTAGGATTACTATGTCTTTAAACAATCTGGGACAGCCCATATGATGATGTCATGTCTTTGTAAGCTTCTGATAGGTTTATTGGCAACATCTGAGTTAATCAGAGACACACCTGTAGATGTGTTATAAATACACACTGGAAACACACTGCTTCTGTGTATAACATCATGGGAAAGTCTAAAGAAATCAGTGAAGATAACAGAAATAGAACTGTAGACTTGCACAAGTCTGCATTATCCTTGGGTTCAATTTCCAGATACCTGAAGGTGTCTTGTTCATCTGTACAAATAATTATACACAAGTACAAACATAATGGAAATGTGCAGCTTTCATACAGCTAAGGAAGGGGAGAGGTTATGTGTCTCATATATAAATGACCTTTGGTCTAACATGTGCATATCAACCAAAGAACAAAAGCAAAAGACCTTGTGAAGATTATGGTGGAAGCTGGTAAGATTGTGTTATTATCCACAGTGAAACGAATACTGTATCAACATGGGCTGAAAGGCCGCTCTGCCAGGAAGAAGCCATTACTCCAAAAGAAACATATAAAATGTTTGCAAGTGCACACAGAAACAAAGACCTACATTTTTGGAGACATGTCCTGGGTTTGACTAGACTAAAATCAAATTGTTTGGCCATAATGATTATTGTTACATTTGGAGGAAAAAAGGAGAACCTTGGAAGCCTAAAAACACCATCCCAACTGTGAAGCACAAGGGTGGAAGCATCTTGTTGTGGGTTTGTTTTGCATCAGAAGGGACTGGTGAACTTCACAATAGAGATGACATCTTGAGGAAAGAAAATTATGTGGTGATAGTGAAGAAACATCTCAATACATCAGTGAGGAAGTTAAAGCTTGGGCGGAAATGGGTCTTCCAAATGTATAATGACCTGAAGCTACTGCCAAACTGGTTACAAAGTGGCTTAAGGAGAACCAAGTCAATGTTCTGGAGTGGCCATCACAAAGTCCTGATCTCAATTCTATTGAAAATTTATGGGCAAAGCTGAAAAGGCAGGTGCGAGCAAAGCGACCTACAAACATGGCTCAATTACACCAGTTCTGTGAGGAGCAATGGGCCAAAATTCCTACCAACTATTGTGAGAAGCTTGTGGAAGGATCCGAAACATTTGACCAAAGTCATACAGTTTAAGAGCGATGCTTCCAAATGCTAATGGAATGTATGTAAACTTTTGACTTTGCAGAACGTAATAAAAATGCCTTAAAAAATTCTCTCTCTCTCCTTATTCTGGCATTTGGCAAACACAAATAATTTTGGTTCCTAATTGACCTAGAACAGGGAAGGTTTATCCTGATTTCATGTCAGATAGTGAGAAAAACATGCGGATGTGTCTTTTTATATAGTGTATGGAAACTTCTGGGTTCAACTGTATATCCTTTTGAATGTGTCATTATCACAAGAATTTTTAAAAATGTGATTAACTGTAACTAAAAAGTTCAAAAAGACATCACAGCTTTTTAACATGTTTTACAATTATTACAAGGAAAGATCTAGCAGAAGCAGCACTGTAAATATTGCAGCAATCGAATATTTCCTTTTCTTTAGCAAATGTAACATTCACAGCATCAATGCCCCGTGGATACAATTACTACCTATGCCCCTTAAAAGAAACAAGTGCATAAACATCCAATAGGTGACTCAAACAGGGGAGTAGATGTATTAATGTATATGTTGCAGTTGATACACCTTTTAGTCATTTTCTCCTTGCTGCTTTCAGTCTTGTTTGAAAAAAACATATGGCATGTTAATTTGCTGTGGAGGCTTTCTTCTGTATTCTAAAGACACATGAATTCATTATCTAATCATGTCTATTTTGAAAGTGCTCAAAAGTGTACACATATAACTCATATCTTGAAGATGCGAATGAGCTACTAGTCTAAAAATATCAATCTCCAGAAACAAACACCAGCAGGAGCACAAGAAAACTGACATGTATTTTTTACTCCATGTGTTCTTCAGGATGGCAAAAATAGATGTTTTTTTAATCTGGCAGGAACACTAAAAAATAATACAAATTTTGTGACCTACTTATTAACTACTTTACTCAGAAATAATGCAAAGTTAACTCTTTCATTTTCAAATATCATTTAGGGGTCTGCTTAACTTTTTCTGTTTACCAAGGGCGACATGAATGAATTTTGTCGCCCAGACGGCAGTTTTATTGCGCGCGTCAGTAGTGTAGAATGCGCCTGAATTTATGAGCCTGTTTTACTGCAGGTCATAAATTTAGCACTTTCTTGCTCCAAAACATGAACTCAGGCTCAAGTAAACCACTTTTAACTTGGTCTGCCTGTTCCAGAAGTAATGCGCCCAGTTTTGCCGTCCTCCAGTCACAGATGTGTAGAATCATACGGCTATGGTACGACGCCTCCAGGACGCCCCCATATCTTGGGTGCATTACAAAGTGCCGTGGACGCCGCTAAATGTACCTAATTTTGGAGTGCGCCTGCTCATACGTCAAGAGAACAGGGCTGCAACAGTTTTTGGGCTGAAGGGGTGACAAATACTGGCACAGCCCCATTCATACATCTCACTCCAAATGTTTATTATAGTATCTATGCTTTTTTAAAACGAAATAGGTTTCCCTATGAACTTAACCCCTTTTTACAAGCGTGAGGATCAGAAGCCAGACATATCTCTGATGATACACTGACAGACACCTGCAGAATATAAGGCCACCTCAGTCTAGATTGTGGATAGCCAAACATCAGATTTTTTTTATTTTTTTTATCGTCATTTAGAAACTTCTCTTTGCACTAGAAATATTGGTTCACAGGCGGAGTGGAGGATATACACCTGTACAAATGTAATACATGGACATATCATATCTCAAGTCTACTGGCTAGAGGAATGCAAACAGACTAAATTATAACAGTGACAGTATAGAATATTACATATGCACAGAGCCTGTGTGAGGTGTATAAAGCACCTACATAAAGCAATGGCAACCATAATGGGGGTTATTGTTTGGGGAGAGTTTGTCAGGAATTTTTTGAATCCCTAAAACCAACCTTCAAAAGTTTTCTCAACTTTTGAAAAGTTTTGTGACAGGATGAAGCACAGGAGGTAGCAAACTGTGCATTTGACCCTTAAAGGGGTGTTCCATTGTTTTAAAATGTTCGTCAGTGATTAGAGGATAAATAAAAATAGGAAAAAACAAACAAATGTCTCCTTTTAAATCCACTCATTCCTGTAGAGATACTGGTCCCAGTGACGTCACAATTCATTCTTCACATCACCCTGCAGCTACTCACAGATTGTATTGGTCTCTTGCTGATATGCTGCATATGACTACTCAGGTCTGTGAGTGGCTGAACTGTCACCTGGTTGTGATGTCATTAACGGAGACACCGGGACCATCGGGATCAAGGGGGAGCGGTTTCTATTTTCAATCATCCTGTTATGGCCAAAGAGCTTCCAAAAATAATGAAACACCGAACAGAAATGCAAAAGCTTAGGAGGCTGCAATCTTTGCTGAGAGTGGAAAGTGCAACATTGAGGACACAGGCACCAGTCAGCTAAAATGCAACAAAGGTTTTGGTGCATTGGTATATTTACCCTTGCTCTATATCTCTGGGCTTCACTACATTGGGCCCTGATGCAATCCAGGATGTAGTATGAAGTAGCACACAGAGTGGGCCTCATTTATCTAAAACTGTCTAAAAGTGAAACTCATTTTTTTCCCATAGCAAGCAATCAGATTTTTTTTTTTAAACCGTAATAGTAAAATTAAAGCTAACATCTGACTGGTTGCTATGGGCAACAAACATAGTTGTAGTTCACACAGCATATTTGCGGTGCACACATTTGCATGTCGTGAAACGTTTTCGCTTGCATGTTAAAATTTTGCATTTGTAACCGTGTAATTTCATGCAAAAACAATGAGAGCTGTGAACATTGTTTGAAGTCTATTTTGGATGCAAATTACGTGCTGAAGTAAGCAACAAAATATGTCATGTGAACATACTCTTAGGGGCCGTTTACACGGCACAGGACAAATACCGGTCGGTTTATCCGACAGGTATTTGCACCATTTTCGGGCCGTGCACACGGCTGCAGGGGGACGGCTTTTCTCCACGATTAGCAGAGAAAAGCTCTCCCCCTTCACATAGACATGTTCTTCTGCCGCTCGAAAACCGGACGGAAGAATCAACATGCTCAATGTTTTTCGGGCAGCTGGCGGTCTGAGAAACTGCCGGGCGGAAAATCCATGCAGGGGGGACTGCTGCGTGGGTTTTCACCTGGATTGCAGAAAACCCGTGCTGTGGGAACAAGGCCTTACTGTCAGACAGTATTTATTTATGTTTTTCTGACTTGTAAGTCTAAGGCTAGGTTCACACGGTTTAAATGCAGGGCGTAATTACGCCCCGCAATTGCGGCGTGTGGCCGGGGGCGGGATCGGGGGCGGGAGCGGGGGGGCCGGCACTCCGCCGGCTCATAGACTTGCATGACCAGCGGCGCGTATTCGCCGCTGGTAATTCACATGTCCCTTATCTCCCCCCTCGGTGTATTCGCCGAGCAGGGAGAGGAGACGTAATCCATAGTTCTCTATGATAACTGTGGATTACCGTAATGACTGGGACGTATTCCAGATGTAATTTACGCACTCCGGCGCATAATTACGGACTGAAATACGTCCCATTTTAAGCCATGTGAACATTGTCTAATGGTGTGTTCCCATTTGAAAGACCAAATACCAGTCGGATTTCAGTCGCTTCTCAGTGGTCTGAACTTGTGTTGTGTAGCGATTGGGAATTACTGCAGCAGCAAGGTGCCAAAAATCTCTGAGCAACAAACTTTGCAGAGTTCAAGGGAAATCACTCCAGCATTTTGGATCATGTGAAGAAAAAAAGAAGAGTGAAGGACTCCAATAAAAGATGACCTCACCTGTGAACCACTGAATGTTCGGTAATTGTTATGTATTCTGCCTGTGACTGTGTCTGATCAGTGCTTTAATCTCTTGCTTGGTCCACATTGGATAATATTCTGCAGAGCACATGTCTAGTCCTAGTATCTAACCACTATATGGTCACTAAATTGTGATATTATTGGTGATATTGGTGTTTTTATAGTGGTAGCATGCATCTATTTACTGATGAAAGAGTTAGTACAGTATATGTCTGTATGATTAGTTGTTTTTTAAGGTTAACTTTTATTTTTCAACTTGTATTCATGGTGGGGCTTACATACTTATTACAGGGCCAAGGGCATGACCAAACATTAAAAATTGGCCTGTCTGCATTGCATGCAGAGACTTCTACATGTGAATAGAGCATTTGTTGAAGGTTGAGGGAACTTTTTTAAATTTACCATTTCAGCAAAAGATAGATAGACAGACAGACAGAGAGATAGATACTGTAATAGATAGATAGATAGATAGATAGATAGATAGATAGATAGATAGATAGATAGATAGATAGATAGATGGATGGATGGATGGATGGATGGATGGATGGATGGATGGATGGATGGATGGATAGATAGATAGATAGATAGATAGATAGATAGATAGATAGATAGATAGATAGATAGATAGATAGATAGGAGATATATAGATAGGAGATAGATAGATAGATAGATAGATAGATAGATAGATAGATAGATAGATAGATAGATAGATATGAGATAGATAGATAGATAGATAGATAGATAGATAGAGATAGATATGTGATAGATAGATAGATAGATAGATAGATAGATAGATAGATAGATAGATAGATAGATAGATAGATATGAGATAGATAGATATGAGATAGATAGATAGATAGATAGATAGATATTAGATAGATAGATAGATAGATAGATAGATATGAGATAGATAGATAGATAGATATGAGATAGATAGATATGAGAGAGATAGATAGATATGAGATAGATAGATAGATAGATAGATAGATAGATAGATATGGGATAGATAGATAGACATATGGACAGACAGACAGATAGCCAGACAGACAGACAGATAGATAGATAGATAGATAGATAGATATGAGATAGATAGATAGACATATGGACAGACAGACAGATAGCCAGACAGATAGATAGATAGATAGATAGCTAGATAGATAGAGAGATAGATAGATATGGGATAGATAGATAGACATATGGACAGACAGACAGATAGCCAGACAGACAGACAGATAGATAGATAGATAGATAGATAGATAGATAGATAGATAGATAGATAGATAGATAGATAGATAGATAGATAGATAGATAGATAGATAGATAGATAGATAGATAGATAGATAGATGGATAGATAAATTTCCTGTGTGCCACAAAGGAATTAATTATCTTAGAAGATGATATAAAGACAAGCAAGCTCTATCTTTACTGTGGGTGGAAACTAACAATTGCTTGGCATTGCTGAGCATATAAAAATGAAACTGAAGGAGCAGGTAACAATCTGGGAATAATAACAGCTAGAGAGAAATATAATTTAGATACCATGAAATTGACTAAAGGATGACACATAGCGGAACAAAAAGTAAATAAGGATTTTAAAAAGCTCTTTATACTGTGTAACATACAACACAAATAACATAAGTCCATTAGGGGATTTGGCAATTACTTTCTAGGAGAATAGAAAGTGATGTTATGAAATTACTTTAGGCCTGGCTGAAAGGCTCTGTTGTAGGAAGCGCAGAAGAAAGCCAGCTGTGTAATGTGGCCACAGCAACTAACACGCCATTTACATAGTAATATTTATGACCTCATGTTCTATTGTGAACAAACATTGCTGTACTTTGATTTACTTGATATTTATCACATTATGACACACGTTCACCATAAGTGAGCCAGAGGTGAGCTTACACACACCTATTTATTGAGGAACCCCCCTTATGATAATTCAAAGTCCTAACCTTAACCTGCAGAGCTCTTAGCAACTTTTCCTTCCTAATCTCCAGTTGTCGCTATACACGTCTGTGTCTATGACCTTCTTTTCTTTACTACTCTGATCATCTTCTCCATTTATTCATTCTCCTAGATCTCTCCTATGCCCTGAAATGTATTCCCCATGCTATTGAAATGCAGCTTGGACATAATTTTTTACTTACAATTCTTACTCATAAAGATTAATTGGACTTTCTAATGATTTTTAAACACATGTATGCCCTCGTCAAGACAACAGCTGATCAGAGCCCTACTCTTTGTAACATTGCAGTGCTGTTTGGGTCTCTACATGCACCTCTCTCTTGTTGTCTGTCATTATATAACATGGTCTCATTTCCCAAACAGTGGTGTGGGGAGGATGGACATATCCTGACCCAAGCACCATTACAATGGTAACATGCATTAGTGCTCATTATCATGAGTGCTACAGAAAGGAGGAAGATCATAGTTTTTAAAACAAGTCATAGGAAAGTCCATTTAATTAAACTTTAATTCAAAATTATTTTATACCCTAAAAATACCTTAAAGGGGTTTTGCCACAATCTCACTTTATACCTCCTGCATCCAACTCTTCAGCTCTGTGTGCTCAGAAGGAGGCATGTGTGATTTGTTTGAATTGCATATCATGTGACCCAGCAGGATGACATCACCAGGCCTTTCCTCTCTCTAGTCAAAGAAAGGTCTGTTTATGTTTAGAACTGTAGGTAGCTACATTGTAGCTCAGAGGTAAAACTTTTGCCTCCAGGCACAAGGGTCCTCAGTTCAAACCCCTGCAGGAACCAAACCTGTGGATTTTTTTTCTCTTTATCAATGCACAGACCTGATTGAGGTTTCTTTTTATTTATTTGCACTGTTTGACTAATTACTAAGGAGCAAAGAGGACGGGAGTAGAACACAGCACCTGGGGTTTGAACACTCAGTAGCTGCCTGAGAGGAGGGGTGATGTTTGAGCATGTGTGACCAGGACTGAGGAGCTCTCAGCCCTGGTCGTAAGACAAAACGGTCCAGAATTTTTAATAATAATGATGGTGAAAATGTTTATTATTTAATTTACAAACTTCCCACGTCAATTTTACTTTGTGGCAAAACCCCTTTAACATTTCTGCTGCTATGTCAACCTTTTAAGCACTAAAGCTCACTCATTCTTATACCTTTCGGAGGTATTAGAATATGCAGACAATCTGATATGGGTTTTTTGGGGACCTTCTCACTGTTCAGATTTGGGGGTAAAAGCAGATCATGCATTTTTTTTTATTTCACAGGTGTTTGTCAGTGGCTTGGCTCCTTCGATGAAATTCTCAAACTAAATAGAATAAAATTATTAGATAGCTGTCTGTATTTGTGTATTGTTTTCTTACATTATGAATCCAAGTTTTTGTTTTACGTAATTTGGCTGAAGTACATTATTTACAATTATTACATTATCCACAAATATTACTGAACATGGGAGTGCTGTTAAAAATATAATGCAAAAATAACTACATAAAGAAAAAAAAATAATACTGATAATACTAGTACTTCTACTACTACTATTACTACTGCTACTACTACTATTAGTACTGTTACTACTAATAATAATAATTTACTAACAATATTAAAGGCATTGTCACATGCATTACATTTTAAAATACTCTAGATCCCTCAAGCCCAACAAGTTAAGAGTGCCCCTTTCCTTTCATATAGTGCTCTGGAAAGGTACGCTCTGATTGGTCACTACGGGCAACAAAGTGAGTTTTAGACCTAGACAATTTTCATACATGTGGCCCTTAATGATCACAGTTGAAAAAAAATAATACATTTTGAATTTTTTAACAGAATCAATTAACACTGAAATACAAATACATATTTTACAATCGTAGCCTTTATTTTATCTTTATATATAAATAAGGTCTTGTCCAGAAGAAGAGAGTTTCTTTAGTGTCACCTGTTGCAGGTAGCTTCCCTTTAAACCTGACCCATTAAAGAGTCTTAAAACATGACTATGAATTTGAGTTAAGGTAGAAGTCCCTCCTTCCTATATGTGGACAGATGAGTTGAGGTTTTGCTCCTCATCAGTACAAAACAGGTTTCTGTCTGGCTGAAAAAGAGAACCCCATAATAGTTGTCTGCAGACTTGTTATCCCCAAGGCTCTTTAATGGGTTGAACTTCACTTAAATGATATCTGCCTCCAATAGGTATCACTAGAGAGCAGTAGCTTTTTTTCTTTTCTTCGGTACACTGACTTACATATCATATTCTCCCAGGGTGCATTGCATGCCCTATAAACCTCCTTACACCAGTTTGTTGCTCTCCACAAGGAAAAAAATACTTTCTCTGATCTTTTATACTTATATGTGTAAAAAAAATAAAAACAAATAAAATAAAAACTTCAAGATAGAAAAGTTGCTCATCTCAGCTTGAAATATGTGGCTACATTCTTATTAATGCTAATTTTATGCTAGACATACAAGCTTAGAAAAAAAAAAGAACTAATTGACATATCGGTAATGCTGGGAATAAGAACCATAGAAACACTTCTGTACTTCTTTTAGGGTCTGCAATCTAGCTAATTGTTTCTTTCTTCTTTGTTAAGGGATTTTGAACCTTTTAAGATTCCAGAGCCACAAGAGAATTTAAATCTAGCTATTAATTTCTATTAAAGAACGGTGTCATTTAATGTACAGTGGCAGCAGTCACTCAAAATTAGAGAGAGGGGCATGACTAAATGGATCCAAACTAAGAGCATCTTCACTGCCCCAAGTATAGATTTACAACATCTTTACATGTTATATAGGTTTATTTAATATGGCTGCCATACAATGACCAGGAGAACTCTACATTTACTAACATATTCCACTGTCCCACACTCTACACATATGGTTTGTAAGCTATAAGCTGACTGATCTGTTTCGTAGGAAAGCTAAGGATAAGTATATTCTCTGTTACAATAAAATTAGCGTCACCTCGGTTTTGTGATACCTCTTTGTTTTATATTATTAATAACACATTGGTATTATTATTATTATTGTTATTATTATTATTATTATTATTATTATTATTATTATTATTATTATTATTTTATTTTTACATTTGCAAATGTATTTTTATATTAAATTTAGATAACTATACTGAAATACAGCATTTCTACTGACTAGTGTTGACAGTGAACAGTTAAAAAGTTTTTTTTTCCTTTTTTCAGTTCGTTTAGAACTTTGAACTCTTTTATGAGTTCGGTTCGACGTTTATAGGTGAGGAGAAGCTGGAATTGAGCATCCATACAGTAAATTGTATACGTGATTGGAGATAACTTAGGTGAAGAAAAAAGTTGGCTTTGGGAAGAGTGAGAGCAGAAAAAATAACCCTTTCGAAGCAAGGTGCTCTTAGATAAGAATGCTTCAATCTACTTTCAGAATCGTGTCTCTAATGCTGTGAAATGTGATTGGAGGACAGTTTGGTTAGCAGGGAGGCATAGATATAGGAGGTGCAGCGGTTAGCAGCCTGATACGGGGCCCTGCATCCTGAGGGGGCCAAAAAGCCCCGTTGACACATAGGAGATTTGGAGGAAGTGTGTTATACAATTACTGAACCCCCAAAAAACTGCGAAAAAGCTGAACTTTTGTGGGCACTTAGTCAGATTTAGCAAATACAAGCACTCTGTATAATATATATTCAGTGGTGACATATGGTAGTCCAGAACCTAAACCAGTTGTAGTACACGATCTTGCAACTTTTTGTATATCACTAGTTCACAGTGACTCTCTTTTATCTCAGATCAGATTTATTTCAGATTCAGACGTAACACTAAAAGAAAGGCCATTAATATCACGGGTTGCAATGCTTGTGGTACGCTCTGCGTACAGTCTGTATATGAGAGTTTTAGGCGTGTATGTGATCCGGCAAATGTCACCAAAATTAGAAGGCTTTTGGCGTGTGGGATAGATTTAGCCGGAGCCTGCAATACCAAACTCCTAACTATTGCTGTGTCCAACGGACGAAAATGATATCTATCTAAAGAGTCTGTCTGTTCCGTACACGAGAAGTGTGTGGAGCTGGTGAGAATGGCCAAAGTTCACAATCCTCGAGCACATCTACAGTGCGATACAATATAAAATTGTTTGTCTAGCCAAGTCTCAGGGGATACATGTGATAAACCTTTAGCCAGTCAATGAGAACCTTACACTCAGCGATTGAAGTGTAGTGAAGATGAATGACACTTTCTCATTTGCTGGGTGACCTCCCTTGCGAATGATTGGACATCCGGAGGCACCTCACCAAAGAAGTGCAGAATGACTCACGTTGAGATTGGAGGGGATTCACGCGATAGCTGCGCCAAGAATGCATACTAAGAGCAGTACAAAAGGACGCTTGTGAATGAAAAAACATAATATTTGCATTATACGACCGTCAAATGGCACTATTTGGGAGGTCATGTTGGTCACTGTAGGAACGTAGATACTTTACTAGGCTTCTTCGGGCAACCCACAGCCAACTCAGAACATTGTTTGGTTCGGTTCCAAGTTCGAATGAAAACAAAGTTTTTAGGAGTCATGATTCAGTTTTCTGAATCTAGAAAACCTTACTTTCCTAGGAGGAGAAAAGATTCATTGTATTTCCAATCGCTAATTCATTCAGTGCATAAAAAACAGTAAGCCTAGTACTTTCGTGTCAAATGATATTGTGTTCTTGGCACCAATATTAAGAACGATACTAGATATATAACGTAGGGATCTTATACATATAAATGGTTATACCCCATCCTATGTGGCAAGTCATAAATTTTATTTCCTTGTTCTTGTTGTTCCTAAAATTAATATGAAGTAACTTTTGTATGGGTATAAGTTGGAATTCCAGCTCTAAGGAGAAATTTTGACATTGTGGTTATGTGCTGCTTCATGATGCAGCGCGATGTCATAGAGCATATTTCTTGCTAGAGGTTAAAGAAAAAGCGCGCTACGAATAGGCAACACACACAGCTTGGGAGAGTCACTATACAACGACCACGTGGTTCAGGAGGGGTATATCTGTACTCTAATAGCTGAAGAGAAGCTACTAGTAAAGGGTGCCATATGTTGTTCGCTAATAAATAGAAACTTTGCTATAGTCCTTACATAAAATGCAAACGCGCTTTCTTAGATACAACACTCTCCTGTAGTAAAGTTGTTTATAGAGCACTACAAATAGGAGATTTCCAGGGGGGGGGACTATTTCAATTAGACCTTTCAACAGGAATACTTCTCAACCTGCGCAGTCTTCACTTGATTGTACAGGACAGCAACACTTAGGAATAGCAGATTTAAAAAGTACTCTTCTTTACAGCGGACCATCCATAACCACGCTTGATTTTGAGCATTCGTCAGATTTTTTGAGTGATAGGTAACTGTATGAAATTTGCTCCAGTATTCAATAATTGAATGTCAGTTGGGACTGGGTATAAATAATGAACATTAGGCATGAGGAAGTGTAAAATCTACTTCATAGTACAGACAGACTAACAATTTTCTCTTGACCTTCAGACCCTTTCTTATGCTACCATTCCAAAAACAACCCAGAAAAGAGTGCTTTCTCGCTGTAAGTTTGTAATTTTTTTCCCAATGGAGCAGTTGTTATCTATTTGACTATAATATTTCCTTAACATACAATATTAATTGGTTTTGGGACAACTATTTTATGTTGAAACCATAACTTTATTAAAAACTGGTAATTGGTTCTGAAGCCCCAAAATGTCCCCAACAAGGTGCAAAATGGATATTAAAGGGGTTGTCTCACTACACTGATTTTTCTTACCTCAGTCCTGTTTTCTTGGTTTCATTTTTGAAATCAGGAGCTGTGTATTGCTACTTGGCTTACTGTTGTGTGGTGCTATTATTGCTGTCTGCGCTGTTCGGACGAGGTGAAGATCTGCTGAGGAAAAACATCAGGTTTGCCTGTCTGCTATTGAGACCTGTGCTGGCAGAAGCCTCTCCATCATCAGGGGACCCAGGCATGCCTCATGGGACCATGACAGGGAGATCGAATCTGGAATGTTCATTGCTAGCTAGTTTATAGCGACCTCTTAGCGAGCTGATGCAGGATAGTAAAGATCAATACGAAGGGGAAGTATCTAATAAGGCAGTTGCGCTTTTAGGACACTAGTTATATAGGAAAACATATTGACAAATGCAACTAGTTGACCTTGTTTATTTTTTCTATCAATCCTATTCCCTCTAGCATCGTAATAAAATGATCTCTTGTAGTGAGATCAACCCTTTTAAAGAGAAAAATAAAGCAGGGATAAGTAAATAAAACGAAGTTCTTAAGCAAAGTATTTCCAAGACATAACTCAGCTAGAAAAAGATCGGCCTCTAACTGCGCACGTCTTGGAAATCATTCCGATGTTCTGCCACTGTTGTGAGTATTGCGTGTTTCCTTTGTCTGTCCATGGAACCCTTTATTTACAATGTACTAAACTATAAACAAATAGAGAGACAAAAAAACATGAGCTATGACTTCGCTCCACCTTACGGATAGTGCGGTTGCATTACTCGAGGCACACGCTTTATCCTGGCCAAATTTAAAAACGTCTAGTGACTGCTGACCATGTTTATTTAGTACTAATTACCTTGTTATGGCTGCACTGAGAATTACGGACCACCAATCATCGCTGGCATATACGTCTTCAGATATATTCAAAAGGTAATTGGGACCCTAGCATCATTCCTGAGTCCCAATTTCACATGTTGAAGATCAGCAGTGTATGTGAAATTGTATGTTGAGTGCAGTTTCTAGATACTAGGTCCCCTAAGGATTCCATATCAGAAGGTCCATCATCTGGGTTGAAAATAGTTGGTGTATACTATGAGGCCCTTGTTGTTACTATCTTGTCAGGCAGAATGCTCATCTCTATATCTGTTGTCTTTAGCAGTCTATTCATTATCGTTATTGAAAGAGTGTTTGTTATTGTACAAAATGTCTTTAGTTTTGATTAGTAAAGAAAATATCTTTGCCTCTTTTCTTCTTCGGTTAGGTTTTGTTAGAGCAATACATTGTTTTTTCAAGTTTATGTTTCTTTTTTATTTTTCATTCTCATTTTTAACTAATATAGTTAATGCCATAATATGTGTCATCACATTTGTATTTGTTCATTTAATTATTTATTTCAGTTTATTTATAATTAAGTTTAAGAAATAAATAAACGAATGACAGCGTCTACCATAATGGGCTCTAGGGAAATCCAGCCACGTTGGATAGACAACCTGGTTGAGACCCTCCAAAATAAAGAATAGCAAAACTAAGAATGGTCAAACAAGAGCGATAATGCCTGTATTAGAGCCAAGAGAAAATAAAAATAATTGTTCTTTTTTGTAATTACATGAAAGCACACTTTTCCGGTCAGTTCTTCTGCTGTACTGGTATTTCTGTGGGGTAATACGCATATAGGGATTCTGTTCTATTCACTGTGCCGGCAAAGGAACTATAATAGGTGGGGCGAATTTGCGAACATAACTATTTATTAGAAATCAGATGCAAACACAATCGCTTGTTCAATTATTGATTTCATTTATATGTGTCTCCCTTGGAAGTAGACCAGCTTTATTCTCCAGAGAGTCTAGACCTTTATGGTTGTAAAGAGATATGAGGGGGGGCGGGGGGGTTTGCTGAGGTCCTATCTACATGTGAACGACTTGGCCATTTTACTGCTATCAATTGTGTCTATCCTAACTTAGATGAGAGTGTATTTCACCACTTTACAGCCATATCGCAAGTTACAGCATATCGAGACTTTCAGCATGACATCGTACAATGCATGGACCTAAGGTTGACTGGGGCTTCTGAACAACTGAAATATGTTCCCGTACTCGGATACCATTCTGTGGCAAAAAATTGTGTGACATACCAGTGTGTAGAATTGTTTTGTCATGCACCACACTGGTATAAGAATTGAATTTCAAGAGGGGGTATATATATATAAATTAGATTAGTTACCGATATAACTATATATAATAACTATAATGTACTATATTATGTGACTATTAATGTGATACCTATGAATTATAGTAGTAGTATTATATCATTATACTACTTGTTTCTATAGATCCATATATTGCTATGTCATAATGATCTAGCTAAATGCTGAAAATTGAAGATAGTGCCTACCGTGATATTCCACAGCACAGAGTGTCACCGCTTTTGTTCCATGGGTTCAGCAGACCCAATAGTTTTATGACAACAACAAAGCGTACGAAGATGCTAGTGCACTCCGTCCTGACGTACATCGTATGCATTCGGTTAAGTATTTCTAGTACAATTTTTTATATATATAGAATAGTAATATTAATAAGTTATATCAACATAAATATTATATATATTTGTGTTGTGTCCGTGTCGTGTTGTGTGTGGGCGCTTATAGTTATACAGTTATATTGTTATGTATAGTTATACAATTGCAAAAATAGGGGAATGTAATGGCTGAGAAACAGTTTAATGAGTATTGATGTTCTTCTGAGTTACTCTAAAATTCATTCAGATTTCCAATTTATTATTCATTTTTATCTTTCATGTTTTCTGTTCACTTCTGACATATAGAAGCACTGTGAATCTGGGTTGTGATAGTTCTTTCAGGTGAGTTAAGTCTAGTGCAAAGACACAATGTACGTATTTTTGGACATCGCAGATACAGTTTTCACAGAAAATATTGTCCCCTACATAACTAGTTAAAGTGCGACTTCAGTGGTAATAGACGCAGATATCCTTTGCTCTAGAAGGGGGACATCATATAGATCAGATCGGCTGCTGTAAAGTGGGTCTACAAACCGTGAGATGAAATAACAATCCCAGAAATAAGATAAACGCCGGCACAATTTATATTCGCATTCTTCGTCTTTCTTACAAGAGCCTTTGATGCTAACGCTCATTTATTTTGTCTTTTGGCCTGGAATCTGATAATACCAGACTTTTCGGAGCGTTTGCGTCGGGAATACACTCCGCAACTCGCTCCACGAGGGTTGAGATCGCCTGCTGCTTTAATCCCTTTGTAGCTGGTTCGGGGAATCCGTGCCACTCGACAACAGCTTTCTTAATCTCAAAAGGCAAGTTGTCTACCTCACTTTTTCCCGTGCTTCTGTCGGGATTATGATCGGAACACCGTCTTTTGTGACCCGACAGAAGCCGGGGAACGGCCCCGCGCTGCACAGTCAGGCTTCTGAGGATCTAGTACACTGACAGCTCTGGGGTCTTTACTCTAAGCCAGTGACCAGACTCATGTGTTGCTGTACTCAATCACTGCCTGTGTCAGACTGACACAGATTATAATGTATTAGATGGCAATGCAGTCATGAATATGTCTTGATCTTTAGTTCACATTGATGTGTTTACTAACCTGTCTTAAAAATCTCAAAATAAAAAACAATGATCTTGTTTTGGGTTTGTAAAACAGTCTCTCCGACGTTTCTAGTATGCAGATTTCTTTATATAGAGAAGAAAGAATATATAAAAGTAAAAACACCAATTTGATTATTCTTCTAACACCCTGTGTGGTTAAAAAAAAAAAAAAATAAAAAAAAATAATAAGTAAAATTCAAGAATTAATATTTAATGAAAAATAGTTGTGCATATAAATTACACACACAAAAAAAAAAATACACATATTAGGTATCCACTAAAATGACCGTAATAACCTGCTAGAATTAAATCATGAGATACAAGTTATTAAGTGTGAAAATAGTGTGGATACCAGGTGTTGGCTGGTGTGAAAAATTAAATAGTTAAATAAAAAAAAATCAAAAATTTAAAAAAATTCTGCAATTAATTTATAAGTGACACATTAAACTATTCCCCCATAGAGTACAACTTGTGTCGGAATTAAAAACGAGGGCGCTCATACCCAACTGCTCAGTCATCCTGGAAAAAATAAAAACACAAAGTCTACAACTGTTGAAAGAGGCAAAGAGGGCACAAAAATTAAAAATAAAAAAAACGTTCTGAGTCATTAACTATTTTTCAGGCCTGGGGGAGGAGTAAACGGTGGTTAATGGTGTTTTTATTTACTGGCTCTCTAGCCATCTATCACTGGATCACACATGCTGTTTTGAGCTCATCTGTCATATGTTCGTGTCATCATGACAGATGCATGCTGGGGTGGTCCCTGAGTAGATGTGTTATCAATATCAAGCTATTTATAGACATCAGTTATCATCCGATGTACTGGTTATATTTATTGTACCTATATAAAGGCGTTGCCATCTGTGAGTATATTTAAACTTACCCTCTAAGTGTCCTATTAATATTAATGTACTGCTTAATAATTTTGAGGCACTCATTTACTGTATAACGTGGGCCCAGTTGTTATTCCAATGTGATCGATGTTCTCTTTATTTGTCTCCGCGCGCATTTCTGTGGATGCTCATGTCTCCCTGTATTGATATGAGCATCTTTGGTTGTTGTCTCTCTCCCTGATGAACCTGATATATTGCAGGGAAAACACTTTGAAGGGAGCTTTCAGTGCTTTATATCTCTAAAGAGAGTTTTTCTTGTGGAGGAAAGGTGGTTCCCTGCATAGTTTATTTCAAAGGGAGAGCTTTGAGTGACCTTGCAGTGTATCAACAAGCAATTAGAGCATTGTCTACTAGTCAATTAAGTATTTTCCTATCAAAGCTGTGCGGATTCCCAACTTGTGAAAAAATAGGGAAAATATGGTGGTAGGAGCAGAGCCTCTCAAGGATGCTTGCAGAGCTTGCAGAGTCGAGGATGAGTTGCGTCTAACTCGGGGGGCGCCGGTGCTATTGACCAATGTACGCTCCAACTACGTAGTAAGATAGAAGCAAGGTCACACAAAATTAAACTGCATTTCAAAATTACAATGTTGCGTCTCTGGACAGCGTGTGTCGGCTACCTGTTTGTGGGACATTTCATTTTCTAATTCAAGGTCCACTGACTTTAGAGACACGAGAACTCTGGTTTAGATATGTATATACACTACTAGAAGGGTTGTCTCTACCACATTGATATGTCTTGGTTTTTTTGGCTTTACATTTTTTGAATTCAGGCGGTAGCTTGCCAGGGGTACAATTGATGGGTTTACTGGACTGAGGTGCTCGACATAGGTGGTCTTGCTAGTTAGGAAGCCCAGGGTCGTTAATCTAGCAACCCAGTGCTGGCAGCCTTTGGATCAGGACGGTCTGTAGCCTTTGTTTCTATTAGCGGACCTGTGTGGAACTGATAGCAGCCCATACGAACCCGTGTAACAGCCTGAGGGGATATTGATCTAGCTTGCAGGATAAGGTCGAGGGACAACTCTTAATGGGCGACACCTCTATTGCAAAGAAAGTGGACTTGTTTTTGCAAAGATCTCTTACATAAAAATCAATTCCTTTGTAGTGAGGTAGGACAACCCTTTAATGCGTCCCTGAGAACAGGCCAAGAAGACGAAACACTAGGGAACTTCAGAATCACAGTCGTCTCATAAAAGAGGGCTATCCCACACTGTTTTGTAAAACAGATAGTTTCATCTGTATAGTTTATATTTTACATTGTCAAAATAATATCCCCCTTATACGGTCGGCCCCCACCCTGGCTGGCACACGACCACTTTTTTAACTATTTTCCTTTGCGCAAATAAGTAAGAAAACCATAGGAATACATTCCAAACCATCTTTTTTGATATATTTATGGATATGTTAGCTCTGTGGGTTGATTTTTGATGTGTCAGATATAAGCTTCCGCTTGCTGTATTCCTTTAGGATAATATTGCAGTGTTCGCACATTGCATGATAAGTGATAATGTTTATCATTCTCTTTTCCACGCCGACACATTGGTCATACGTTATGTCTGTCACATTTGTACGGGGTCGCTCGGGAGACGGATAGTGCGGCCGGGCCTTTGGAAGTCATGACATGGGATCTCCAGTGGGAGGACCAGCGCGTATATTACCACTGACCTTATGGCCACTATCACGCATTGTGAATATCGAATGTGTCCCCTTAGCTGACTGCCAATTATTACGATCGCTGGACGCTGAGTTAAGACGCACAAATTGGTAGTAGGGGCATTGCCAAGGGGATATCCTGTGTGATGACAGTGGCCATAGAGAAAACCCCGAAAGTACATGAGTGAGTTCTCTGGTAAATGCTTCTATATTGCTTCCTATGGTTTTAGGATTGATCAGTGATTCTGCGTATGTGATAGAGGATTGTTCACATGGACCGTGATAACTGGAGGTAGCACGTACATCCCTGATGTTGGGAATAAGATCTATAATGCTCATCCGGTAGAAGCAAAAAAAAAGAATGGTGAAAAAAGTAAAAAAAAGTGGGGGATAACACAAATACGAAAAATAAAATTATAAACACGTACCCACCCTTTTCCATTTGCACATTGCCACAACACCATCCCTCCAAAAAAGTATTAGAGAACAATATATAATAGGTATGTCTTGTTTAGGTTGATCGCCAACGTTGGGACTTTCTGCTGCGTAGGATGACTACCTAGTTAATCTGTCATGTCTTAAGTTAAAGCTGTCCGGACCTTCGAGACCATAAGTCCTGTCGGTAGTGTTGTAGAGAATGGATTTAGGGTGGTGCAACGCATGTAATAAACATAAAATATTCAGAAGTGACATTGTGATTTTTTGTGTATCAGTGTACACAGAATTTTTGCACATAAAAGAGTTTAGAATAAGAGAAAAGAAATATCAAAAACCTTGTCAGTACCTGACTGTGTACACGCCAGACATAGTTATGTGGGCGGCGATTTATTATGTTGGGATTGCACCCCAATCCTCTGGTCAGATAAAAAAGCCCGTTTTATACGCTCTGGTATGCAGAAAAATATAATATAAGCGCCTATACTACCTTTTCCTTAAGATGCACGGGGGTCAATACTGTCTAATATCCATGCCCTTATGGCACGTATCCGGTTTTGTCGCACCAATCATGAGCCTGCAGCGATGGCCATGGATCAGAAGTCCGCGCTTAGCATTCAATGTACGCAATATCTAAAATGCATGGGTCTTTAGATGCAATCCGGCGAAAAAAACAAGCCCTTATCCACCTATGTCTCGTGTCATCTAACTGGAAAAAATGAAAAAAAAGACGTGTGCAAAACTATAGTTAGGGCTACTCGATCATTCAGGGATCCCAGAGGTGAATTGGGAATTTCGCGCCAGACTACAAAATTACTTGTAAGTTTACTTTTTGAATTAAACTATTGTTTTTTGAGTTGCTATTATATAAACAGCATGTAAATATAAAAAATATACAAATTGGGTAATTGCTTTATTCGATATTGGACCTGTGAGGTAAATCTAGTATGTCAATTTAGTACTGCATGGTGGACCACTGTAAAAAATAAAGATAAAAAACTGCTTTCCAGGATTGCTGGTTTTGTTCAAAATGCTCAACAAAAAACACTGTAATAAAAAGTGATCAAGGATCATGATGTAACCCCATAATAGTATCAATCAAAACAGTTCCGAAAATACTCATAAAAAAAACAAGCCCATAATCAGCTCTGTATACAGAAAAATACAGTAGAAAAGATTATTTTGGTGTCAGGACTTTAGTCGACGTAACCACATAAAAAATCTACGCTCAACCTTTTTTTTTGCAATCTGACAGATTGGTCTAAAAGCTAAATTCAAAAGACATAAAAAACTAAATAAAATTGTTATCATTGCAATCGTATCAACTAGCATAATAAAGTGATCTTATAATTTACACTACACAGTAAACGCTGTAAAATTGAAACCCGAAAAAAAAACTAAAAAAGGGAAAAAAATCAAATGGCTGAACTGCGTAGCTACGGCCATCCCGTCCCTTTTATCTTATGGCTGCGCCACAACTTGCGTAAAAAAAAAAATATGGAACACTTGTAGCGCGGGCTAAACATGCACAAAAAACCCGAGATGAGGTCCATGAGGTGTTATGGGGTGTTGAATCCCAAAAATGTGGCAACTTCTGGATGGTTTTACTGTTCCTGGTACTCTTGGATTCACAAGTGAGTGCTGGATTTTGCGAAATGCAGAACATTGTGCTCCACAAAAGATCTAAGAATTGCGATGTGATTACGCAAAATTTCCAAAATAGCACTCGCTCCACTTTTTGAGAGTACTCGTGTCCATGTGCGTCTCTAAATCAATGAGGTTTAAGACATTCCATACAACTGATAGAGTAGCTGAGCTGAACTGTGGAGAAATTGTTTGTAAGCAAATTAGGGATGCCTGTTTTTTCTGATTCCTTCGTAAAAATGGAAACATTTTCTGGATCATAAAGTAAGCGTGCAGAGATTGTTGTGAGAGAAAAAATCTTTTTTTTTAATTTTCAGCGGACTAGCGCTTAAAAAAAATTGTGAAAACCTGTAATTGGAGGGCCGCAGGTCGATATATTCACTAATACCATGGACTGGGTGTGTGTGTGTATATTAAGGGGATGTGTTTGTAGTTTCCAATATGGGGGTTCTTTGTTTAGTGTGGTATATTGTGAAGTATTCTAGGATGGTTGTGCGGTCAAACCATGATTTTACAAATTTCCTAATGGGTGCCACTAAGTATAATAAAATCATGATTTGAAAAATAGAAAGGTCACAAAAAGCCAGAAGAGACTCCAGCTGGGGCTACTCCCTTGACTCATGAGTCCCTTTTAGTGGTTGAGCACGAAAAGGTATAGAAATATCTGGTATTTGGCCATCATCTTATGTGGCAGATGTTTCATTTATCTGCCACTAGTGGAAAATTAAGGACCCAGAATCGTTGGGTGAACTCTACTTAACTTAAGTTACATTTCCACAGCCTGGTCACATCTACTTTGTTCCATTGAAATATATGGGATAATACACACTAAAAATCTGCAAAAAAACTTTAATTTTGGAAATTAACACCTACACTTTCTTTAATAACTTGTTATAAAGTGCAAGGGAGATCTACTGCGTACGACTGAACACAGTACCAGGATATAGCTAAATGTGTTCCCGGTTAAGGAAACTTCCTAAATGCTGTCTGTTTTTGAAACACTCTTTCAAAGGCCCGGTTTTGTGGTTTCGACCAGCTGTTCTCCTTGGCTGTCAATGTTGTTATTAAGGTGTGCTGGACACGTGGATTTAAATGCAGGCACCGTCCTTTTTTTTTTAGAGTCACATCACAGCTGGACTGGTCCCTCCTAGATGATTACTGTATATTGCCAAATTTTCTTGGAAAATTTGCTTCTTGAAAAATTACTACTAAATTTCTGTCTCCTAATGTCATAAAAAAAACCAAGGATAAAATCAGAACAAGGTGTTTAACTGAAAATGATCCCAAACCTACTAGTAGAGTCATATTGTTCAGCATGCAGTAAGATAATTATAATAACTATTTTGATTATTTAATTAGTGATCTCTTGTTTGTTGCTTCTACACTTGTAGAAACCCATACTCTATGACGTTTGAAAAATGGAAAATTTTTTAAAATTGTTTATGATATTTTGATTTTTCACAAATAAACAAGGATTTTTTGGACCAATTTTTTTTACTTCCTTGAAGCACAATGGGCCACATGTATGAACCTGTCTAGGTCTAAAACTCACTTTTTTGCCCATAGGTTTCTATGGGCAAAAGAGTGAGTTTTAGACCTAAACAGTTTCATACATGTGGCCCAGTGTGTCATGAGAAAGCATTCTCTGAATCACATGGAAATGAAAAAGTGTCAAAAAGTTATTCTCACATAAAGTGACTGATTTAAAAAATTTGACTCTGTCAGAAAGGCCTTACTGGCTGCAACGGTAAGGAGTTAAAATAGTTTTTTCTTTTTTTCATTTGGGAAACTATTAACTAGTAATAATCCTTGTGATTACAAAAATTAATAATATGCAGTAAAAGTTAGTTTACTTCTCTTTTTTTTGTTGTTGTAAAACATCTCTGCTAGCATTTTTGTATGCTTGTTTCTTTCTATAAACTTTCACATGTATGCAGTTGACACACTACTGATGGCATATTTTTCTAAAACTACTATCTAACGACATGTGATACAATCCATGGCATGATCAGTGCCACTAATGGTCGCTTAGAATTATAGAATGTTACTTTGCAGCCAGCTGACTTTTATTTTAGGCTCTCTTTACATTAGCATTATAGTTCATAACCTTTTTTAATGATCTAAACTGTGAAAGATACAACTGACTATCTTGTTTCTGGTATTTCAAAGACCCAGAACTTCAGAAACAGCATAATGTGTGAACAGAGTTTATTTTAATGTTGTCTGAGTAAAATATTTCAACAGATTTTTGAGGCTAGAACTGCTAAAAAATGGCCTCTTTCTTAATATAGACTAATATTGCAGTCAGATATTGTGTACAAGCAAAATTACTTGAAGGATAAACATTCATTTCTGTTGATAAGTACTAAAAGCAATTATTACAAAACATCTTATCTTTAGTGTTTTAAAAATTATAAATTGTTATAAACCAAAATGTTTTTCTGTTGTGAGTCTCCTTGGTTTGACATAATTTGACTAACATAAAGGGCGATATCTATGAAAGGGTTTTTCACCCTTTTTCTGGCGTACAATGCATGTAACTGAGCAGTCTACGATGTCTAATGCACCTAATGAATGTGTTAGGCTTTAGAATTGTGTTAGAATTGTTCGTAAGACTCGACATTTTGTAATGCGGCAAACATGAAGGGGCGTTCTGGAGGCGTGTTGAACCACACTCATACTATTAGACACTTATATGAATTTAGGTCAGCAAAACTAGGTGCATTACTGCTCCGACAGGCAGACCTATTGCAATGTGGTCTGCCTGAGCCTGAGGAGTTGAAGTAGAGATAGATTTGCTAGCGGCAAAAATGTCCAATATTTCTCAACTTACACCAGCACAATAATAAAAAGTAATTTATGATCATTATCAAATTGTATAACATTAAATTATTTAAATGTAATAAAAATGTTATCATATAAAATTAATATAAAAATATATAATATCCCAAAAATATTAAAATATATCCTATAAAATGTATTTAAAATTAATAGAATCTAAAACAAATTTTACATTAAAAAACCCATTGATTATGTTGTTCAGATTTTTATATTTAAAAATTTTAATACATTAAATTTGAAATTTATTTTTGCTTTCTCTCACCCTTTATTCTACATACAGCAAGAGCCAGCACAGCACAGGTCTTGCTGGGACCTGTGATCCACCAGGCAGGATCAGTACCATAGTTTCTATTCACTGACATGCTATTCTAATGACTTCTCTTATTTCCAACCTATCTATAGCATTTATACATGTTTGGTGCATTACTAAGTTCCATAATGCGCCTAACACATAGGCGAGGGGCGGGGAACTGTACACTTCATTTATGAACGCACAAAAACCACTTTCATACATTCAGGTGCATTATACACTGAAAACGAGACTTGACTATTCACTTTGACGCGCCTTCCTTCATACATGTCAACCAAAGTATTAAAACAGAAAAAGGCTGTAACATTTTTAGTGTATATTATTTTTTAAAAAATAATCTTTTTGCTTTATGGTTATCATATTTGAACTTTAATCTCTAACACTTTAGAAATTTATGTTTTGTGCCTGCCTGCTGATCACTTTGATTTTTTTTTCTAGAGCCTCATACTGAATAAAGCTTCTAGGACCTTAATTCTAGAGATTCCTTTTATTGTCAGCCCCTTTCTAATATATCTCAATATTCACTAACTAACAATTAATCCAAAGTTCTAAGGACTTGCCCTGATTCAATGTATTTTGTTAAAATTAGTGTGTCCCTACATAGACTGACGCTGTCAGCACTGATAAGACAAACCCAGACTATATATGCGAAGACACATCATCAAACCCAATTGTCTATGTAACCATTTTCTGAGCAGACTGCTCCCATTCCTGGCCAGGCACATTTTCATTTTATTTAGTACCTACAGGTTTGAAAAGTTATTAGGTTTTCTCAAAGTTGGTTATTTAAATCATTTGTTTGCTTTCTTTGTGTTACATAGAGCTCTATTTTTTATTAAACTGCTACATTACAATATAAAAAAACAAAACAAGGAAAAGGTAGAAATAAAAAAAAGAAATGCTTTTATGAACTTTGTTCCATTTTTTCTCTCTCCCACCATCATCTTGTCATGGGGGCTGGCGCGGGTGCCGTTTCCCCCTGCGCAGTGTCGTCAGAGGCAGCTGTGCTTCTAGTGTGGCGGTTCTGGCCACTTCTTTGGGGACTGTCCGGTGCGCCCCGGAAACTCTCACACCTAGGGCTCGCAGGAGAGGCATCCGTAGGTGTCAGTGCGGCCTTCCCCATCTGACCATTCCCGTGCTCTGTGGAGTTTCGCCGGACAGCATCTTTCAAGCCACCGCCTTCCTTGATTCGGGGTCCGCTGGAAATTTTGTCAGCCACGCACTGGTGTCCAAATTTCATCTCCTGGTGACCCCTCTGCAGAAACTCATTGTCACGTACACGCTCACCAGCACGTGACTGGGGGGGCCACTGCAATGGGGTAGACTTATATCCACTCGAGCTCACCTCTCACTCAGGCAGCAAATCAAGAATAAATCGTACCACAAGACAGTTCCAGCCCCCCTCCAAAAATACACGCTGCCACCACCTTCCTTCAATACTCAAAAAGGAATCAGCCGGAAGGAATCTGATTCCTACCAGATATTCAAAAAACACACGTAAAAATGCTTATCTCACTGCTCTGAAGCAGCTACAAAAGAAAAATACACTTCTTCAAGGAAATGGGTCGGTGCAACAACAAGAACTTCCGAATTAGGGGTAACTTTAATTTAAAAATGATTTTCAGTGCTTACATAAACAAAATATGATAACAATAACAATGACACACATCAATACAGTTATGAAAATAAAAGGATAAATGCATAGAAAGGTTTCACACTTACAGATGTTTCAGATCAGGTCCCGGGGGAAGGAAGGAACATGGGACACAGCTTCAATAAAGAATTGACCCCCACGCTATGACACAGACTAGAGGTTGGCCTGGGGCTTTATACCTGTCCAGGCTTTCTCCTCCTTCTCATAACTGCCTACTCTCTTACTGGCTGGGATTATGATGAGGAGGCGTGTATACAGAATTGTCGGATGAGGGTTATTGCATACTATTTCCACAAGGGGGCACTCACGGACTGCGCTTCTACTGGGCAGAACAATTAAGAGTTTATAGTGCAGGGGGAGGGTCAAAGGTGACATCTGTTAAACCTTCCCGAGGGACATTGTTTATACAATAGTTGTAAAACTGAGGGCTTATCAGATCTGCTCTGGGATGTAGCCACACTACACGGGAAACAGGCCCCCGCCATAAATTCCTTTCACATCGAGGGGGAGGATGACTCACAATCTGAGCTGCAGGATGTAATGATGAATTAAAATACATTGAATTTTCAGTGTACGACATTACACTCATGTTCATCTCCTCCGTCACTGGCGAATGCCTAAAGGACGCTATTCGGTTCTGCACTGCGCCCCTCACCTTGCAGATTGGCGCTCTACACAAGGAAACTCTGAGACTTCTCGTTCTGCCTCGCTCCTCTTCTGAAATCCTCCTGGGCCTCCCTTGGTTGCAAGACCATGCTCTGACCCTCTTTCTGAAAGACAGGCCAAAACTTTCCCCCCGCATCGGCCATTCGACTGTCCTATTGACCTGCAACCCGGTACTACTCCTCCCCAGGCAGAGTCTATCCTCTTTCTGTCCCGGAGACTAAGGCTATGTCGGAGTATTCCAGGACAATCTCCGTAAAGGCTTTATACGCAAGTCTTCCTCGCCTGCGGGGGACGTTTTTTTCTTCGTTGAAAACAAAGATGGTACTCTCCGGCCCTGTATCGATTATCGGGGACTCAACAAAATCACTCTAAAAAATCAATACCCCCTGCCTCTGATCTCGGAGCTGTTTGATTGCCTGCGTGGCGCAAAAATTTTTTTCCAAGTTGATTTTATGCGGAACATACCACTTGATTCGTATCCGTGAATGCGACGAATTAAAGACGGCCTTTAATACCCGAGATGGCCATTTTGAATATCTCGTCATGCCATTTGGCTTTTGCAACACTCCGGTGGTGTTCCAGAATTTTGTCGAGATCTTCCGCGATCTTCTCTACGTCTGTGTTATTGTCTACCTGGACGATATTTTAATCTTCTCTCCGGATCTAGAGACTCACCACCACCACGTCCGCCAGGTGCTCAGATGTCTCCATAGCCACCAGTTATATGCCAAACTGGAGAAATGCTTGTTTGAACGCACCTCGTTGCCCTTCCTAGGGTACATCGTCTCGGATCAAGGTCTCCAGATGGATCCCTCTAAGCTTTCAGCGGTCTTACGGTGGCCTCGACCAGTGGGTCTTTGAGCCATCCAACGCTTTTTGGGGTATGCAAACTATTACAGACAGTTTGTCCTGCAGTTCTCCACGCTTGTGGCCCCGCTGGTGGCCCTTACGAAGAAAAATGCTAACCCTAAATCCGGGCCACCAGAAGCCCAAGAAGCCTTTGATCGTCTTAAAGCAGCATTCGCTTCAGCTCCTCTTCTGTCTCGCCGGGACCCGCAACGTCCATTTGTCCTAGAAGTGGACGCTTCCTCGGTAGGAGCCGGCGCTGTTCTCCTTCAGAGGTCCTCCTCTGGCAGACTGCGTGCTTGTGGCTTCTTTTCCAAAACCTTCCCCCCAGCCGAACGAAATTATACGATCAGTGATCGCGAACTACTGGCCATAAAGTTAGCCCTAGAAAAATGGCGGCACTTGCTGGAGGGAGATCGCCATCCCATCGAGATCTTCACCGATCACAAAAACCTTCTTTATCTCCATTCTACTCAATGACTGAATCCTCGACAAGCCAGGTGGTCGCTCTTTTTCGCCCGCTTTTATTTTCTCCTTCACTTTCGGCCAGCTGAGAAGAACGTCAGAGCGGACCCCTCTCTAGATCCTCGGACACTGTGGGCCTAGAGCCGCCTCTGCAGCACATAATTCCTCCAGAACGTCTCCTCACGGTGGCCCCCGTGGATCTTCAACATCTACCTCCTGGGAAGACCTACGTCCGTCCTGCCATGCGGCCTCGAATCCTTAAGTGGGGACATTCCTCACGAACAGCTGGTCATCCTGGAGTACATAAGTCCCTGCAACTAATCTCTCGCTACTATTGGTGGCCCACCCTCGCTCAAGATGTTAGAGACTTTGTCCTGGCCTGTACTTCCTGTGCTCGTAATAAAGTCCCTCGTCTCAGACCAGCGGGTCTGCTTCAGCCTCTCCCGGTGACAGAAAGACCTTGGTTTCATATAGCCATGGACTTTGTTACAGACCTCCCGGCCTCCTCTGGTAATATGGTCATTTGGGTGGTGACCGATAGATTCTCGAAGATGGCTCACTTTGTTCCCCTGCCCAGGTTACCCTCTGTTCCTCAGCTGGCCCAGCACTTTTTCCACCACATTTTTTGGTAACACGGTCTTCCGTTGCATATCGTCTCGGATAGAGGGGTCCAGTTTGTTTCAAGATTCTGGCGGGCTCTATGTGGTCACTTGCAGATTCAGCTAGACTTCTCATCTGCTTACCACCCTCAAACTAACGGGCAGGTAGAGAGGGTTAACCAAGTTTTAGGTACCTATCTGCGACATTTTGTATCCGCCCGTCAAGATAATTGGTCCGACCTCCTCCCCTGGGCGGAATTTTCATATAATTCTCTAGACTCGGAATCCGCTGAAGCCTCTCCTTTTTTTGTCGTGTTTGGGCTACATCCCCGCCCGCCTCTCCCTCTGGCTACCTCGTGTCATGTTCCTGCCGTGGATGCCCAGGTGCGTGATATCAAGGCACTCTGGCAAGCCACACGACAGGCCCTTCTACGGGCCTCCGCTGGCACCAAGGTCCAGGCCGACAGGTACCGTAGACCTCCGCCCCTATTTAAGCCAGGTGATAGAGTTTAGTTGTCCGCCAAATATATTCTTTTTAAGGTGCCCAGTTATAAGTTAGGCCCTAAGTATTTGGGCCCTTTTGTTGTACTTCGGCAACTAAACCCGGTGTCCTACAAGCTCCGCTTGCCTCCTACTTTGCGCATCCCGAATGCCTTCAATGTTTCTCTCCTCAAACCTGTGGTGCTGAATCGCTTCTCCCGTGGATCTGTCTCGCCTTCTCCTGTGGCCGACTCTGATAGCATCTTTGAGGTCAAGGAGGTGCTGGCGGAGAAAATAGTGAGGGGGAAGCGGTTCTTTCTGATTGACTTGAAGGGGTTTGGGCCGGAGGAGCGTTCGTGGGAACCTGAGACTAATCTGTCATCTGAACTCCTCTCTAAATTCCGTAAAAAGAGAGGGAGACCTAAAGGAGGGGTATTGTCATGGGGGCTGGCGCAGGTGTCGTTGCCCCCCGAGACCGCCCCCCTGCTAGCAGGGGATCTGGCGCGGGTGCCGTGGCCGTCCGCGAACATCCCCCTGCTTCCCGGGTCCCGGCGCCTGCTCACTTACCTGTCCACGCTCCAGTGCACGCTGCTCCTGCCTGTCCTGACTGCCGTATGCGTACCCGCTGCTTAGGGCGCGCGTGCGACGGCTGGTCTGGATTTAAAGGGCCAGTGCACTGGTAATTAGTCAATTGCCGGCCGCTGGTCCTATATAAGGTATACACCCCCTGTACTCTCTGCCAGATTGTTGGTGTGCGTTCAGTGTCTTTAGAGAGTGTTGGAGTCCGTATTGATCACCCGTGTACCAGTCCGTTCCGCTACGTTTCCTGACCTTGCCTGTTTGCTGCCTGCTCTGACCGTCTGCCTGTCTCTGACCACGACGTCTGCCGCCCGTCCTGACCTTCTGCCTGTCCCCGACTATGTCTCTGGATTACGATTCTGTACCACGCTTTACCCCGGCCGCCATCACAAGCAAGTCACGTCAGGGGTAACGACCTGGTAGCCTCACGCCGCAGCAAGTCCATCCCGCTTTGCGGTGGGCTCTGGTGAATACCGGGGGCTACTTAGACCCGTTCCCTGGCATGGCTTAACGATCATCGCTTGCGGTGGTCCAGCGAATCCACTGAACCCTTACACATCTGTACATGGAGATCGCTTCGCCCCAATAAAACCAAAGGGTTTGGCCAAGCTTTTTCTAATGTGTACAGCATAATTAAGAAATTACTAAATACAGAGTTTTTAGAAACAGTGAAACACATTTATCAAGACAGTTGTACCAGAATTCTAGCACAATTTGTACCAAAATTAATGTCGTAGTTGCTTTACGCCTCATTTATTATGTGTTTTAGACTGTTTTTAGGTGATTTCTAATTTAGTAAAGGAGTTGTTTCGACTGTCTTTAGACACTTAGGGCCACACATATGAAAACTGTCTAGGCTTAAAACTCACATTGTTGCCAATAGCAAGCAATCAGAACTTAATTGTAGCAACCAGTATCAGACAACAGCTGCCAAAGCAAATTGGATTATGGGATGTATTAAAAGCCTAATAGAGGCACACGATGAGAACATCATTCTCACATTATACAAGTCACTGGTCAGACCACTCAGGGAATATTGTGGACAGTTTTGGGCACCAGTGCACAGGAAAGACATCATAGAGCTTGAACAGGTACAAAGGTGGGCAACAAAAATAATAAAATATTTGGTTTTGACTAAAAATACCCATAAAAAATGAGCAAGATTGGGTTTTTTAAATAGAAAAGGAAACAAATTTGATTCAAACCGGGGGAAAATTCTTTTTAGAATTTTCGGGAAAATTTCCCGGTTTCTAAACGAAGCGAAGTTTTGAGGTACTTTATGGTGAACAAAGTGTGCTTTTGATTGAAAAAAATGGCTGAAAAGCACATACCTACATGGGCAAACCCACTCTGGGAGGAAAAAGGGGCCCATAGCCTGCATGACCGTGCGGGGGGGGGAGATAAAGGGCCAACAGAACCGGGGGTTTCTGTGACGTCACCGCCCCTAAATAAGCCCCGGGGCGGGGACCCCGGGAGCTCACCCCCTCCCTCCCCTTTCCCCATTGGGGAAAGGGTTTCCCCGCCGCGACTGATAGCCCCTTACTGAAGAATTGTTTTTTTATATGCGTTTTTTCTGTGGGGTGTCTCAGTTTGTCTCAGAGATTTGTTCTCTTAATGTTCTATTTCTAATTTTTGGGGAAAGGGTTTTGAAATTCAGTGTGCGCCCACGACTGCATATACATTCAATATCCAAGTGGGATCTGACCATTCCTGTTTATTAATTTAAAGAAACAGCTTTTTTTAACAATACAAATACCCCATCATTTCTGGCTGCTAAATTTCTTTTTCGAAATTTTACATCCCGGTTTTTTAATTAACGTTTTTTGCTGGTTTGCTGACCCCAAAAGAAACCTTCTTTTTAAACGCCAAAATATAAAAATTTTTTCCCTGAAACCAAATTTTCACA
This sequence comes from Phyllomedusa bahiana, assembly GCA_025379985.1. NCBI lineage: Eukaryota > Metazoa > Chordata > Amphibia > Anura > Hylidae > Phyllomedusa > Phyllomedusa bahiana. The sequence goes on along the minus strand of JAODAL010014879.1, from coordinate 29,687 downwards.
ACCCAAGGGTTAATTTAAACAACTGTATCTCTTGTTGTGGGGCGAAAGAAAACACGCAATTGTAACACTCAAACTAAAGCTACTATTTTGTGCGGCTAAATTTTCTTTGGGGGAAATTTTTACATCCGGGGGAAAAAAATTTAAGCTTTTGTTTTGCTGGTTTGCTGACCCCAAAAAACCCGGGCTTTTTCAACCCCCAAAAAATATACATTTTTCCTGAAAGCCTAATTCACAAAAAAAGGGTTTAAATTTACAACTGTATCTCTTGTTGGGGGGCATAAAAAACCCACGAAATTTGTAACACCTACAAAGACTTTTTTGGGGGGCTCAATTTTTTTTGGCCAATTTACATAAAGGGGGTTTTAATTTAAAAGCGTTTTTTTGGGCTGGTTTTCTGAAAAAAATAAACCGTTTTTTTTTTAAACCCAAAATATAAAATTTTTCCTGAAAGCCTAATTCACAAGAAAAGGGTTAATTTCCCAAACTGAATCTCTTGTTTTGGGCATAAAAAAACACGCAAAATGTAACACGCTACAAAGCTACTATTTTGGCGGCTAAATTCCCTTTTGGCGCAATTTACATCCGGGGTTTTTAATTAAGCGTTTTTTTTGCGGGTGGCTGAACCCAAGAAACCGTCTTTTTCAACCCAAAAATAATAAAATTTTTCCCTGTAGCCTAATTCACAAGAAAAGGGTTAATTACAACTGAAACCCCTCTTTTTGGGGTGGCATAGAAAACACGCTTTTGGGTAACACACTACAAAGCTACTATTTTGTGCGGCTCAAAAAATTTTGGCGCAATTTACATCCAGGGTTTTTAAAAGGGCGTTGTTTTGCGGGGTGGGGCTGCCCAAAAAATAAACCGTTTTTTCTACGCCAAAATATATAAATTTTTCCTGTAGTCAAATTTCCCCACAAGAAAAGGGTTAAAAATTACAATTTTTATCTTTTTGTTGTGTGGCGACAAAACACCAATTTTTAACCCACGCTACAAAGCTACTATTTGTGCGGCCAATTTTTTGGCGCAATTTACATCCGGGGGGTTTTAATTAAGCGTTGTTTTGCTGGGGGTGCGCCCCCAAAAAACCTCTTTTTCAAGGGGCAAAATAAAAAAAAATTTTTTTCCTGAAGCCTAATTCACAAGCAAAGGTTAATTACAGCTTATCTCTTGTTTTTTGTGGCTTAGAAAAACGCAATTGTAACCCCTTTTACAAAGTTTACTTTTTTGTGCGGCTCAATTTTTTGGCCAATTTACACCCGGGGTTAATTAAGCGTTTTTTTTTGCGGGTTTGTGCTGACAAAAATAAACCGTTTTTTTAAAACGCCAAAATAAAATAAATTTTTTTTCCTTTGGGCCTAATTCAAAAAGAAAAGGGTTAATTAAAATTTTAACTTTCTTTTTGTGTGCCGTAAAAAACACCAATTGTAACACCTACAAAACAACTATTTTGGGGGGCTCAATTCTTTGGCGCAATTTACATCCGGGGGTTTAAATTAAGCGTTGTTTTCGGGTGTCCCTGACCACAAGAAACCGTCTTTTTCAACGCCAAAATATATAAATTTTTTCCTGTAGCCAAATTCACAAGAAAAAGGGTTTTAATTACAATTTTAATCCTTGTTGTGTGGCGTAAAAAAACCCCTTTGTAACACGTTACAAACCCTACTATTTTGGGTGCGGCTAAAATTCTTTTGAAAATTTTTCCACCCGGGGGTTAAATTTAAGCATTTTTTGCGGGTGTGCTGACAAAAAAAAAAACCGCCCTTTTTAAACGCCAAAAAATAAAAATTTTTTTCCTTTTAGCCTAATTCAGGCCCCGAATTTTAAATTTAACCTTTTTGTGCTTTTACATTTAGAAAAACACACATTTTTTTTTTAAACGAAAAAATACAAAAAAATTTTTCCGGGCCATTTGGGGGAGCGAAAATTTTTATACCCAAAGGGGTTTAACCCAAGCTTTTTACGGGGTTCTTTTGGGAGTCAAAAACGGGGTTTGTATATTTATCATATACAGATTTCACACAAACAGGGGTCAAAACATTTAGAACAAACAGTATGTCAGACAGAGAGGTGGCGGGCTCTGCACCTGCGAGTGGCAGGGGCACAAACATTCCTGGAACAGGGCCCAGGTCGCAGCCAAAAAGGGGGACTCCCGAGAAAGGGGTTTCCTCTGGGTGAGGCCAAAAACTGCCCCCCGTCAAAAGGGGCCGGGTGTTTTTTTCAGAAACCCCAAAGGGGTTTCCCTTGAGGGGGTTTTGACTGGGTTCACCCCTTTTCCTCCCAGATGCCCTCGGGAAAAACCCCCCAGCCAAGGGGGTTTTGGGGGGAAACCCTCAGCCCACAACCATTATTTTGGCATGGCCCGGGAGCGGGTCAGTGGCACTCACCTGTCCTCAGCCCGCCTCTGCCCCCATCTGGTTCCCTCACCCAGAAAATCTACTAGGGGTTTTTTTTTGGTCAGCGCCACAATATAGCGGGGGATGAAAAATTTTTGAGGAGGGAAATCACCCCAACCTATTTTGGCACGAAGAAAGGGGGCCAATATCCCTGTTTTCTTGCGGTAGGCGGCAAAGTATAGAGGGGAAAAGGGTGGAAAGGGGGGCCCATGTTGTGAGGGGTCACCCCTGGCCAAAAACCAAAAACCGGTGATGAGGAAAAAGCATGACGATAAAAACACAAATAGATGATAAATTACCCGACCCATTTTTGGGACCCGGGGGTGAGGCAAGGGTTTTCCATCATCGTCAGGAGAAAGGGCGTCAGCTTGCCCCCCCCAAAAGCACGCACCCAAAGCAAGTGGGCCGTGGGGCCTGAGTCACAGGAAAAAGCCAATGTAGGTGGGGACCCAAAGGGGCCCAGGGGTAAAAAACCCGCTTCGCAGGTCCAAGAAGTAGCGGCACAGGGGCCCCCGGGGCGAGCCCACGGCGGCAGAAAGGCACTCGGGTGGGGAGCGTTAGGGGGAAAAATCCGATACCCGGTGTGGCATTTCTTTGCTAAGACAACAGTAAAAGCCGAATAGGGGTATATTTTGGGGAAAATCTGTGGCAAAAGTGAAGCGGGGGCCAGGGAGCAAACGTTGGCCCCCAGGCCCCCCTGCGAACACCCCCAATTCAGCATCACCATTCCGGGGGCCCCTGGGAGAAAACGGGGTTTCAGATTGGTGGTCCATCCTGCCCCCCCGCAGCAACAGCACAGAAAGCAGCCCCAGTGGCACGAAATCCCTTTTTGCGGGCCAGTCAAGGCTCCACCACCCTCAAAAAGGGGAGCTTTTTTCTTTTAAACATAACTCCCGGTCCGATGCCCCTGTTTCCCGCTCCCAAAATGGGCCGCGGGTCTTTCAGGGGAGGCAAAAGAAAAGAACAACAGAAAGCGCCCAAAACCCATCCTAAGGGCAGCAGCTGACTGTGTTTCCTGTCCAAGTTGTTGGACGGGCAGTCCCCCCCCCTTTCCCCAAATGGGGGACTCACCCCAATTTCAGAGAACTAATTTGTTGTGCCGACCCGAGAGGGAGATTCCAACCCAAAAATTTTTTTTTCCAAAAAAGGCAGTACCACCTTTTTCAAAAATATGTAGAACAGAAGGGGGCAGTCCTTGATCTTATCGGTTTTTTCCCCAAGGTGCAGGGGAAACGGGGAAAACTGGAGCTGTAACAAAGGTTTCAGGCCATAAAAATGCCCTTTTAAACCGGCCCACGGGGTAAAAGTGCTTCCAGCCCAGGCACCCAAACAATTTGGGAAAAGGAAACGCCGTTTTTTCTCCCCCCACGTTGTCAAACGGGAAAACCTGCCCAAGGGCCCCACCCCTCCTCCCCCCACCACCACCATCTCAGCCTCCACAAGTACTGCTCCATCAAAACCCACATGTTTTGGGGGCACAGCAGTGCCCCACGAAAGTTCTAAAACCTTTGGCTTGCCTCGGCAACCGAAGTCAAAACGGGTTTGAGGAACTGCCCGCGTCAGCAGCAAAAAATCATGTGTGGCTTTCTCCCGCGCCAACTGAAAAAATCGGAACCATGGTATGGAAAAGGGGACGAACAGGGTGTCCCGTTTCACCGAGGAGGGATGGTCCATGCGCCCGTGCATGGCGCACGTGTTCAATCTGGTTTTGAAAAGGGTTTTGAATTTTCCAAACCCATCTTCAGAAAAATTCTGAAAATGGGCAGGGAAACGTGCATGCACTTAATCCCCTTCGTACAAAGCCAGGAACCCCTCCCCCGGTTTCAGCGCAGAAACGGCCTCCCCCAACACCCCCTGATATGCATGTTTTCCCCCCGCTGGAATTTTTAAGCCTTAAAATGTTGGGCCGACTGGGAAGAACAGAAAAAGGCCATTAAAAGATTTTTGATGATCCAGGCAGACAGAAGGACCCCCTTTGTAACTTTAAGTCAGCCATGGCCGCTTTATGCTGACACCTGCCCCTTTTGGTTTTGGCCCTTTTGGGGGGCCACGGTTTTTTGTCAGGGCGCCAGGGCTACGGGAAAGAATAACCCTCATTCCACCCGCTTTTGTCCGGGAAAAGATTTCGAAAAATCTGTCTGGGCAGGGGGGTGGGGACGTGGCGCCCACATCTCGTGGCCCCGAAGTTCCCGGGGGGGACGAAAAGGGGAGGAGGGGGAAAAACCCTTGGAGGCAGAAAAAGCATTGTTCCCCTTGGGTTGAAATTGAAAAGATTTTTTCTAACCCAGGGACAAGAGAGGAGGGGGCAGGGGGCAAACTGGAGGAGGTGGATGGAATAGGAAGACGAGGGAGATGATCCCCAACACCGTGGGGGGTATACAGTGGAAAAAAGGGGGCAGGGGCCCCTTTGGGGTTTAAATTTTGCAGATGGGGCCCCCAGCATGCTTATTTGCCTGGCTATGACAGCCGAATATCCCGCATCCGGCAGAGGGATGACTTCTTTGGGTCTCCCCCCCCTTAAATTTGGGCCCTCCGCTACGGCCAAAATGGGGGCCTTTTTTCCCCCCTATTGAGAGGGAAGACAAAAATCCAAAAACTATAGGGGGAAAACCCCCGAAAACAGTTGGGGGGGGCGGGCCCATTTCGGGGCCCCCGTTTCCCCCCTCTGACAAAGGGCTTTCCCGGTTGGTTTTTTCACCCCTCACTAAATACTGCCGCGGCGCTGGGGAAGGTGGGGGTAGGAGCATTACCAAGCTCCATCTAGTAACCCAAGTCTGGAGTCACTGATGAGCAGGGTTCCTTCACCCGCCTAGTGAGGAGGGCAATTCCCCAGCAGCCCGCAGCAGGACCCGGGGGTCAGTCCCCTGAACCCAAAAGTTGTGGCCCCACTTGGACAGCAATTTTGCCACCTCAGTTAGAAGATCCGCTGGAAATACTGGGGAGCCAAAAATGGATGGTGGCCCCAACTTTCCGGATTTTTCAGGGAGAAGCTGTTTCCTTTCCCCCCGGGCCCGTATGTGGCATCAGAGCGGGTGTTTTAAATTCGGCGGGGGGCCCTCGTTACCCCAAGGAAACCCGCTTGTCCCGGGGAAAAGTTTGGGAAAGACTGAAACTTTGTCAAGAAAGAATCAGGCGGGGGATCGGCCCGGTTTCCCAAAACACCAAAAGCCCTTTGCCCTCAGTCCCGGGTTTTAAACCCCACCTGCCTCAGCCACTATTCTGGGTGCCCCCCACCCCCTGATGCCACACATCTCGACAGTTTCTTTTCCCCAGCCTACCACCATCTTTTCCAGGGTCTGGTATTGCCAAACCCCCCTCAACACCCCTGTCCCTTGTGCCCTCTAGGGCCTCTGCTGCTGGCTGCTGTTGCTGTTGCTGTGACATCCACACGTGTCTTTTTGCCACTGTTTTGACCTCTGCTGCTGCCCGTGGCTGCTGCCATGTTCCCCCCCACACTGTGCCCTTTTCCAAAATGCCCCGAAAACCCAAAGCTGCTGGGCCCCCGCCCTTGTGCCCCCCCTGTGGCTTTTCCCCCTGTTTTTCCCCCCCAAATTCATTGTGCCCCACCTGATCTCATGCTGCTGCTGTCCCTGACCTCCCACTGTGTGAATTTTTTGCCACTCTGTGGGGCCCCCCCAACCCGTTTTGGGCCGCCTCCCGAATGTCCCTTGGGGCCCTGCCTGGGTCTCATTCTGCTGCTTCCCGGGCCTCCACACTGTATCATTGTGCCACCCTGTGGCCTAAAACTGTTTTTTTCCACCTCCCGAATGTCATTGTGCCACGCCTGACCTCATGCTGCTGCTGTTTTTGACCTCCACACTGGTGAAGGGCCCCTTTTGTGGCCTAATACGGGTTTTGGGCCCCCTTTCCCGAATGCATTGGCCCCCTGCCTTACCTCATGCTGCTCCCCCGGGAAACCCCCCCCCTCCAGTCATTTTTACCACCCTTGGCTTCCTCCTGTTTTTTCCACCAACCCGAATGCATTGTGCCACTGCCCCGACCTCCCTGCCCGCTGCCGCCGTGACCCCCCCGCTCTCCCTCATTTGTGCCACTTTGTGGTTCCTCCCCGTTTTGCCACCTACAGAATATCCCTTGTGCCACTGCCTGACCCCCATGCCGCTGCCAAACCGTGACCCCACTCTCAGTCAATTTTGCGATTGGGCTTTCCTCCTTTTGCCACCTACAGAATGTCCCCTTGTGCCCCTGCCTCCCCATGCTGCCCGGGCTTCCACCTTTACCCAAACCCACTCGTCACTAAAAGTTTCCACCTGAGCTCCAGCTTGTTTTTTTTCCCCGCTTTTGCTGGGATGAAATTTATCAGCTAAATTCCCGCTTGAGTTTTTTTTGGGCATTTTGCCCTCTTTTAAAAATTGGGCCCCGGGGAATTTTTTTTTGTGAAGCGATTCCCAAAAGCGGGGGCATCATCGCTGTCCCCACTAAAAAAACAACATTGTAAAAGAAACCAAAAACCCCCCACCCCTGTATATTTAAGCATGGCACCAAAGTTCTACCCACCCGCAGGCTTTTTGGGAGCCCGGAAAAGCTTTCTTTTTAACGCATTCCGTGGGCCCAAGGGAAATTGGAACTAAACAATTTTTTTTTGGGAAAATTTGGGGAAGTGACCGAAACGAATTTTTTTAGAAATTCGCCCCCTCCTAGTTATTTAGTTTTAAAAAACATGGGGGTGTTATTAAAAAAATGTTTAAAAAATATTAAAGGGCCCAAAATTAAAAATCTCTCCCATGACCTATTCATACCCAGGACTGTATCTAGAAAAAGGGAGCCTCCTCAATTCAAAGAGGAAAGAAAGTTTCTACATAAACATAGAAAAGGATTCTTTACAGTAAAAGCAGTGAAACTGTGGAAGGCTCTGCCAGAGGAACTTGTCATGGTGACTTCACTTACAGAGTTCAGAAAGGGTCTGGATACATTTTTTAAATGTAATAAAAAATAACAAGTTTAAAAGTGACTTTGATTTGGACAAAGCGCATTGAAAAATTGATTTTTTTTGATTGGGGTCAGGAAGGGAATTTTTTTCCCCAAAATGAGGGCAATTTTGGCCCTTTTTCCTCATGGGGTTTTCCTTTTTTCCCTTTCCCCGGGTCAAACACTGTAGGGACATTAGGCCTGAACTGGATGGGCCCTTTTTTTTTTTTTTCAGCCCGTACAAACTATGTTACTATGTGACACTTCAGCGCCTCATCTGTCAAAGGGGATGTGGCCTCAGTAAAAAAAAAGTGTGAATTCACATGAAAGGGGGCGTGACTTAACGTGCACCACAAATTTTTCTGCATCCTTTTCATAAAACCCAAAACCAACTTAATAATGTTAATGTTAATAAAGTTAGACTACACAGTTTTAACCTGCACCTCTATGATAAATGTGGCACATTGTAAGACTGTATAGTATAACTTAAAACTGTCTTACAGTTAGACACTATTGATCAATGTGCTCCAGTGTTCCAGAATTGTAATATTATGAGGAATACAAGGATTTACTAACGTTGACATGTTATTAGAGTAGACACAAACTTTTTAGAACATGTTTTTAGCTACTGAAAACTAAAACTAAGATTGCAAATTAATTATTTTGCAGTGATATAAAATAACATCCATATATCATGCATTGCTTTTAAAATGAAAGGAAACTGGTGATACTTTACCTATGTAAACCCTAACATATTGAAGTCTGGAAATGAAAAAAAAAATCAATTCCCAAGCATTGGGGCATGGATAGCTTTTAAAGAAATGGTATAATGGTGACACAGGTCAAGGAAATGCATAAAAATAGATCAATAACATAACACACCATACTGGTATCAGGTTAGACACATCAGAGCTTCTGCCGATCAATTGAACACTTGTGTAAATAGGTTGGATAGAGCACAAAGAAGTGGTGTAAGATTACGGATAGAATTGTGTATTGTATATTGTCCCAGTTTATACTACTAACTGCTAAAAGTATAACAGTTATTAGATGCACTAAAAAGACTGGGATACATCCTGCCATGTATCGATGGCATCCTCCAGGCTGGGTGCTTATTTAATTGTCCTTTTGACTGTTTCTTCTCTGGAGTTAAGAAGCGGTGTAGATTAGATTAGAATTTAATTATTGTTTATTATTATTATTATTATTTTTGCATTAAATGTTTTACCACTTCAAGTTATTTAAAGATAAATGAAATATTGAGCCTAGTTTTATTTTTTGGGTATATTTTGGTATATTATAAATAAAATAATTTTTATGCCAAGCGACAAGATATTGATTTCATCTCTCTATTAAGATAATTCAGTATGAAGAACATTTAAATATTAGTCTTACACTGACTCAGCAAGTGTAAAAATGCCAGCACTCCAATCTCACTAAAAAGGTTATTGATTAATATCAAATGACAGCAGGACTATATACTGAAAGAACTTCAGTTATTTTCCTTTGCTAATACATCAATTTCACTCTTACTTAAATGAACTGAACAATTACTCATTTGCAGCAAGTCAGCAAAATTACATATGCAACTTTGCAAACATGATAAGCATGACATCAGTTTTAATATATATTTTTTATTTTTTTTTTAATTTTGAGCTCCAGAACTGTCTGTAAACTGGGGAAGGGCAATTTAATAAAAACATTGCTATATCTATCACATTTTCAGCATGGATGACAAATTAAAATATGATGAAGTGCAACTATAAAATAATATTTAGGAGATCTCAAATTTTCAGTATGATTTACATTGAATATTTAGTTAATTTCTAACTTTGTGCTATAATTTTTCCATTTTCATTTAGGATTATGAGAACCTTAAAAAATGTTTAAAATGCAGAATTTTCTTTAAATATATGTTGGAAATGGTGCATAAAATGATGGATTGTTTCTGATCTTTAAAATATTTCCAGATATCAGTCCTACGGTTATGGATAGTCACTTTCAAGACTGAGCAACTTTTTTTTTGTCAGATTATACAACTCACAAGTATTACAATAAAACTTAAAGGGTTATTCTCACCACATTGATTAGCTTTAAATATGTAGAGAAAGGTAAAGACTATTACCAGATACTGTTTTGATTTTGCTTCCTTTCAGAGCTAGCACAGTTCTTATCTCCTGCTTGTGTACAGAAGCTTCCCTAAGTAAGTAATGGTTCCACTTAGGGGATTTTCATCTCTTGGAATAAAGAGGCTTATTCCCCAGTCTCCCATCTGCACTCCAAAGACAAAGTAGCTGCATATCAGATATCTTCATTGCAGATAATGAAGTTTTGGAAGTAGCCAAGGGTTTTGCAACTTCTATAAACTAACATTTGAAAGCCTCGCTCATAAGCAGCCACCTGTCCACCTCTTCTATCTTTCTCTGAAATACAGAACAGGGAAATAAAGCAAAATATTGGGGTCCAAGATATGGCTAGAGGTCCAGAGATTGCCGCCCCATGCCACATGTCGCCTCTGGCTGGCAGTTTGTGTACCCCAATATAGACGCTGTGTTATGTAAAAACCTAGTCACTGATTATTCAAACAGGCCTCTAATTATAAAGAACAAACAAAATCACTATAAAGGCTCCGAATTCTTTGCTGACATTTGATTTTACAGTATGGCTATACAGAGGTCAAATACTAAATTTTAAATTGCTTGTTTTATTTCACAGTTATCCAATAAAAAGCATTGCAAGTTGAATTATTTTTCAAAAACAAGATGATAATATTTATAAACTTATGCTTAGAAGCTTTATTGCTGCTTTGCAAATATAGCTCTTTTTTACCATTTGTTATAAATTCAAGGGCTGCCATTTGGTAAAACTTCCTTATTCAACACTAGTTTCACTGAACTTTTGAGAAAATTTGGGCTCAGGACAAAACTATTTTTTTATTTTTAATCTTACCCTAATGCTAAATCTAAATCCTGACCATAACTTAATAACTATTTTTTTCCCAAGTGCTTTTGACCCCACAACACTGTTGCTCAGACTTCACTCCTGATCCAACATCACCTAAATAACTCTAATGTGGCATTGGGCTGGAAGTGATGTTAGTCGGAAGTAATGTAGTAGTAGCAACAGTGCCGCGGTATCAAAAGTATAAGTGAATTGGAAAGTTAACCCATTTAAACCCAGTAAAAAAATCTTAACTATAGCCCTAACCTTCATTCAGGGTTAGGATTATGATTATGTTAAATGTTTTGGGCATATAAGACTTAAAGGGGTTGTCTCGCTACAAAGAATAGCTTTCAAAGTGTTGGGAACACTAAATGAAGACATTTTCCAAATATATTGCGTTGTTCATCTTTTTTGTTAAGGAGCTACAAGTAATTTTATTACCTTCTGAGCTCTGTCTGGTTCCCCAAGTGACTGATCTTTGTACTCCTTATCCCCTGCTGTTTGTTCTATCTTATAGCAGGGAGTGACGTCATCATACAGGTCATGTTAGTGTGAAAGTTTGTGTGTTATCTTATCTTTCAGACAAATTACTCTACTGTTTACATTAGCTCAGAAGCTTCTCTGGATCTCAGAGAAGGTAATTTAGCTAATCTAGACTGATAAACAGAGAAGCTTGAATACATGGAGCTCATATGATAATTACAGACAGCTTGACCAGGAAGTGACAGAGCAAAGCAGCATTATTTCATTCATGCATCTTATTAAACTTTGAGATGAGACAACCCCTTTAAATTAACTTACGCTGACCCGAATCAAACCACTCAAATTCAGATCAAATTTGAATCTGATCTGAACCCAAAGTGCAACACTAGTTATGGTACACTGAACGGCATCCTCCTTGCATTATGAAACTGTTTAGAAGGCAGATGCACTTTGGTATAATCCAACTGACTGGTTTTGTCAGGAGTGAGATTTGTACAGTATGAGATAATTGGCTTCTATAAGAATATTTGGAATACTGAATTTTTCAATATTTGTTCATCTGTTTCATATGCAAAATTCAGTTCTTTCATTTATCATTTGTAATGGATTAAAAATTTACCTCCTCATTAGAATCAGTGCTTATTGCTTATCCTCTACTCTCCTCCGTTCCATAGTTTGGCAATCAGCTTGCAAAGAACTTCTTATGCTCAAATTTTCTCAGTTCCATAATAATTTATGTACTTAAAGAAAAATACTGGATTGTGTAATTAACCTTCACCATTTCTTATTGTCATATACTTATTTTGGAGTTATCAGCTCTCTGATGGCTGTAGGACTTTTGTGCAATTTGTCTTTCCCAAAGTCTTTTTCCAGGAAACATCAGAATGTATTGGCAAACCTAGGAGCATTCAATGGGTTGGTGGTGGTAAGAAGCTTTGGTATCAAAGAACCTGCCGCACACAATATGGGACCATTGAACCTGATACTTAAAGAGGACAGAAAACAGCAGAAAATTACTATAACGGACACCATATTATAGTCAAACCTAAAACTAAAAAGGGAAAGGTGTACACCGAGCATCCCAGCCTGACATTTCTCTGGTCTAAAACCTCCGTAAGGACTTGTAGAGCACTAACTGGAGGACATCCTGATGAGTATTCACAGTGTTTTCCTGAGATAATATTCACTATGGGTGCCCTCTACCTAGACAAAAAATAATTCAACAAAAAATTTACTTAAACTGCGTTATGTACCAAAATACATTTTTCTACACTTTTCCTTTAAAAATTTAAGAATAATTTAATAGATATATTTAGCAAAAACTGGTTACTTTATACATATAACCTGTCAAGAAATTCCAATTAATTTCATCTGTGTGCTAATTAAAATTGTTCCAACGAATACTTATTAGATATTTTCTACCCTGCCCAGTCCTTTTAGTATAAGTAAAAATACATCTCCAACATGCTAACAACTTGCATAAACAGCAAAGCAACACTAAAGATCTAACTCATTGACTCATTCAAAGAAAGGCAAACCGCTTGGACTCATTCACCCCTTAGTAAAACTCCCTGAAAATCTGCAATGGGATAATGAAAGCCAAAAATGTAATTGAATTGGCTCTTCCCATGAGAGCAGATTATAACAGGACATTTACTGTAAGTGAAAAGATGTTGATAAATGCTCTTCAATCTTTAAGGGCCAAAACTCAGAATGCACATTGGATAACATTTATTAAGCAGTTTATACAAGTTTTTGGCTGCTAACATTATGATAATGTGCTTTATTTTAGTGGAAAATTTTGTGATCTTTCTCTTTGCTTGAAAAATTTGTAGAGTGATGCATGGGAGACAAAGTTGAATGTAGAACTGAAGCAAGCTAAGAATTTATTTTTTAAATGTTTTGTAGGGGAAAATGATGAATTTGGTACAACTTACCCTTATAGCTACCTTATTTTTTTTAAGGAAAAAGCTTCTACTAAAAAGGACACCACAAAAGTAAGTTACATAAGTTAACACATCTTTATTATATGAGTATAAAATACACGATAAAACAGCATCGATGGAGGTAAACATGCAGGTAAAGAGCACAACGTCCAAAGGTATAGGCCAAAGTTTTATGTGAATAATATTATATAATAAAGATGTGCTATTTTATGCAATTTACTTTTATGTTAGGCTTTTTTGTAGGTTTTTGGATTTCTTTTTATGCTGTTCCATAACATAATGTATCTCAAGCACATATTTTGGTGTAGGTGTAACTCCCTAATTTAGAGTAGCACAAAAAATTCCAGTCTAAGGCTGTAGTTCCATTAGATGCAATTAGGCCCCATTCATATACCGTTTTTACATCCCAATCACGGAATCTGTCAGGATTCCGTAAAATCGATCCCGAAGCATATCATGGTGGGGTGGTGACGGGTTGACACCTGTAGAGGACACTTAGGGAGACATGTATGGAACTAGGTGGATTAAAGTTCATTTTCTCATCTATTTTTCAGTGTATAATGCCCCTGAATGTATGAAAGTGTTTTTTGTGTGCTCATAAATGGTGTCTAAAGTACCTTGCACCTCGTCTATATGTTTGGCACATTACGGAACTTTGGCGCATAAGTAATGGACCAAACACATATAAAGGCTATAGATAGGCTGGAACTAAAATAAAAGTAATTAGAGTAGCATGTCAGTGAATAGAAACTATGGTACTGATCTTGCTTGGTGGACCACAGATCCCAGCACCTGTGGTGTGCTGGCTCTTGCTGTATGTAGAATAAAGGGTGAAAAATAAATTTCTAATTTAATGTAGTAAAAATTAAAAATCTGAACAACATCATCAGTGGGTTATTTAATGTGAAATTAGTTTTAGATTCTATTAATTTAATTTTTTTATATAAAATACATTTTATAGGAGATATTTTTATATTTTCAGGATATTATGTATTTTTATGTTAATTTTATATAACATTTTTTATTAAATTTAAATAATTACATTTTACATTGTTTGATAATTATAATAAATTACTTTTTATTATTGAACAGGTGTAAGTTGAAAAATTTGGGAATTTTTTTCCCCTAGCAGCAGATCTAGGTCCACTTTCACTCCTCAGGCTCAGGCAGACCACACTGAAATAGATCTGCCTGTCCAAGCAGTAATGCGCCTAGTTTTGCTGAACCACAGTCATATACACTCACCGGCCACTTTATTAGGTACACCTGTCCAACTGCTCGTTAACACTTAATTTCTAATCAGCCAATCACATGGAGGCAACTCAGTGCATTTAAGGCATGTAGACATGGTCAAGACAATCTCCTGCGTTCAACCGACATCAGTATGGGGAAGAAAGGTGATTTGAGTGCCTTTGAACGTGGCATGGTTGTTGGTGCCAGAAGGGCTGGTCTGAGTATTTCAGAAACTGCTGATCTCCTGGGATTTTCACGCACAACCATCTCTAGGGTTTACAGAGAATGGTCCGAAAAAGAAAAAACATCCAGTGAGCGGCAGTCCTGTGGACGGAAATGCCTTGTTGATGCCAGAGGTCAAAGGAGAATGGGCAGACTGGTTCGAGCTGATAGAAAGGCAACAGTGACTCAAATAGCCACCCGTTACAACCAAGGTAGACAGAAGAGCATCTCTGAACGCACAGTACGGCGAACTTTGAGGCAGATGGGCTACAGCAGCAGAAGACCACACCGGGTGCCACTCCTTTCAGCTAAGAACAGGAAACTGAGGCTCCAATTTGCCCAAGCTCATCGAAATTGGACAGTAGAAGATTGGAAAAACGTTGCCTGGTCTGATGAGTCTCGATTTCTGCTGCGACATTCGGATGGTAGGGTCAGAATTTGGCGTCAACAACATGAAAGCATGGTATCAACGGTTCAGGCTGGTGGTGGTTGGTGTCATGGTGTGGGGAATATTTTCTTGGCACTCTCTTGGCCCCTTGTACCAATTGAGCATCGTTGCAACACCTTGTTGAATCTATGCCACGAAGAATTGAGGCAGTTCTGAAGGCAAAAGGGGGTCCAACCCGTTTCTAGCATGGTGTACCTAATAAAGTGGCCGGTGAGTGTATGTGTCTAATAATATGAGTGTTGTACGACACACCCCCTCATGTTAGGAGCATTAAAAAGTGTCGAGTCTTATGACCTCATCGACCTCATTAATCAGTATGAATTTTTAAAGAATTCCAATCGATGCCAAGAATGGGGAGAAAAGCGGTATGTGAATGGTGCCTAAGAAGAATAGAGCCATTGTTGTCTAATACGTGATGGATCTGACATCATGGCTTCCATTATAATAGAAACCAAGACAGTGTTGCCTTACTAAATGTTAGCTACTGTATTAATTGCTATTAGAAACTGGTTAAACTTAAAATAAGTTCTGCATATGCCACTTACATAACAAGCTAAGTGTTACTTTGTTTTAGCATAAACAAGTGTGAATTTATTTTAACAAGTTTTGAATATGATTTTAACAGTATGCTTGTGAACAGTACCACATAGAAGGATCAGGAATAAATAACTCATCTATGTGCCTACCTTGGTTTTATCTAAATCTGTGTCCAGCATATGTAATCGCATATGGCAACTACTTACAAAACTGACCCTGTCATAGAGAAACAGTTGGCAGCATTGGAATTTCAGTACAATGTAACTATGAAAATAAGCAAAATAAATGGTCAACTTTATTTTATATCCTGCTTTACTTTAACACAAACATCTTGGAACTCTAAGTCCAACTGCAAAATTACAAGAAGGAGCATTTCTGGCACTCTGACAGCATTACGGGGAAGTCTCTGTATATTTTGTGATATTTTTGGCTATTCGTAGAATTTGTTTCCATAGACAAATCCATAAAGATAACTTGGGAATTAGATATGAAACAGGAGGATCTTGGCATGGCTTCCATGTTGGTTATCTGTGTCGGGAGAATTAAGAAGAAGTGAGGGGTAGCTTGCTGGGGTTGGCGTTTACTTATAGAGTTCATTTTTGGAGCTCAGTCGATGATGGGCATTTTTTTCTATTTTATTTAAATTGTCTACCCAGAAGTTTTCACCCCAGGCAGAGACTAGCCCATAGGGGAGCAGGGGAATCCGTTCTTGGTCTCTTGAACGTGGTGTGCATTCATGTCTGACACTGTTTATCCTAATTGTCTCAACCTGAGTTTCAGATATGTACTGTTGCTTTTCAAACCTGGTTAATGTAAATTCAATTGTTGAGTTTTTGCAAATATGCATCCGTATTCAGTACTATTTTTACATGCCGTTTTGAAGCACTTTTTTGAATGGACTGATTTTAGCAGGAAGTCAATAAGCAAATATAAAGCAGACAACATACAATGTTTTTACTCTACTCCATGGCATTTTTTTATCCGTTTCATTGTGATGAGAGTTCTTCATTTTTTTAGACAGTTTGTGGCATTTTTTCCCCATCAAACTACATATGGTACTTCTTTAAAAAAAAAAAATGCATGTGTGCATGTATACTGCATATTTTTATGTATTTTTGCATACAAAAATCTGCCAATGCAAATTAAGTCTAAAAAAAAAAACATGCAATTGTTTACAAAACGTTGTGCAAAACAAACAAAAAATTATGAAGGGAGCCTTATGAATGGTCATGGGTTTGTGTGGATCTTCTATGTCAGCCACAAGTTTGGCGTAAGGCCTCGCTGAGGAGTGGAGTCTAAAGAGCCCTTGATCATCACCCTCAAACCCTGCAACGGTAAATGGTCTCCACTGGAGGGAACTCCCAGGTCGTTACCCCCGACGAGGTCACTCAGAGTGATGGCTGGAGTGCAGATGTGGGTTAGGCAGAGATGTAGTTAGGACACAAGAAAGAGGTGAAATCAGGCAGCATACAGATGTCACAAACCTGAGGTCATGAAAGGTGGAGTTCACTTGTAAAGGATAAAGAAAGTTAAAGGTAAATACTAGAAAAACACAAACAACAACTAAGGCAAACTCGAGTTAGAACAACATGAACACACAAACTAACAGAGAAGTGAAGAGCGGGGGAAAAGCACTAAAATAGACAGAGATCCCAGAGCATTTGATGTAGGAAAAATGGATTATGTGCCATGATCCTTTAAATCAGGGTAGTTTCATGCACCCTAGGAAAGACACAGTAGCAGGGAGCCAGCGGACGAGGAGAACAGGATGTTGAAGGAACATGGTGCATTCTTAATTGCAGGCACCAGCAACAATATAACCCATGACACAGGTTATAAGCGTACCAGTTCTATAAAGTTACAAGTACAGCATTCAGAGGAGACAGCCATATCTAACTCATGTGTGGATAAGCAAAATGATTGTAGAGAAGCAGCCATCAATTAAGTGTGGTCAACTGGGACTAATCTTCTCCATCGCAACAAGGTCTTTTCACCATAGGAAATACCTTCTTGGCTTTTTAATTGAACTGTGCTCAATGTAATTTTTTTTCTTATTTATGTATTTCCTATTGTGAATATCTGTATAAAGAGTCTATATGTCTAGAAGTCAGTCACAAACCAGTTAAAAAAAATCTATGTGTGGGGTTAATCATGTCCCATAATAGATATAGACATTGCAGATCTGTGATCCTTTTAAATTTTATTTCAAGCCCATGAAATGCATTTTACTGTAGCTTTACAAAGCTTTTATTACTGTGCTGGGAACTGGCGGGGATCAGCACCGAGCAGCGTTTCTGTTTGCTCGCTATGTAGGGAGTTGTCATGACAACGACATAGAATATGGTTATTTTGTGCTCGGTGTAAGAATGTATGTGAATTCTGCTAATTCTTACTGACAAGTAATGTTTCAAACTATATACAGAGCTGGTTACTAATAATACAAGATAACTAATTGTTCTGCCATATGGAGGGAAAGAAACTGAAGAAATGTGGATGGGAGCATACTTCTACTACAAACTGTACTAATAAAAAGTTATTATGGGCACATTTTACATTTCATTTATTAGGTTATGCCTTTCTATAGACTTGGAGCTACCAGACACACATTATACCATATAGCTCTGGAGGTAAAGGTGAAGTGTGTAATCTTATGCGTATATATAATATGCATTAATATATGTGGGCCAATAGAGGAGGAGTTCACACCTAATAGTTTATGCTGAAGAGGACCTTGTGGCCCTTAAAAGCCAACCGCCGCGGGTAGAGGTTGGGGAAGAAAGTTGCTGCTCCAGAGACTCTCCAGTGTAGAAGAGAGTGACTCTTTCAGGTAGAGTGTACATGAAAATGCTGTACAGAAATGTATAGTTGGCCATACCAAGTGAGGGAGACATGGAGGGAGAAAGAAGATGTCTAATCCAAACTCACTTCACTGTGCCCTGTACTCACCAGTGTAGCAGAGAGCGGCTCCTACTACACTCACTGGTAGCATGCACATCAAAGTGCTGTATAGGAATGTATAGTTGGATAGGGGCTGTACCAATTGATGGGGGAAGGGGAAAGGAGTCATGTTCAAACTCACTCCATCATGCCCCGTGCTCTGCAAATAGTAGTATAACAGTTGGATATATATAGTAGGTTGACAAAGTATTCATACCCTTGAACTGTTCCTCATTTTTACACCTTACAGCTTAAAGGAGTTGTCTCCCTACAGAGTTTCATAGGATGCATGAATGAAATACTCTGTCACTTCCTGGTTCAGACTGACTAATTTGCATACAGCCCCATGGTCTATTCATATCTGTGTTTTCAGTTTCTTATTAGCTCAGAAGCTTCTGAAACTGATCCCAGAAGGTTTTATCTGATCCCTCAAACAGAAGCCCTAATTACAGTTCTGTTTACTTTACATAAATCAAGCTTTTTACTGCCCAGCAGCACAGAGGCTGCTGTGACCTGTGTGATGACCTCACTCACTGCTATCACATAGAACAAACAGCAGGGGGGAGAATTGTTTACAGGTCGGTTACTGAGGGAACTGAAACAGCCAGGGAGGTCATAAATTCACTTGTATCTCCTTAACAAAAACAGATGAACAAAGCAATATATTTGGAAAATGTCTTTGTTTTGTGCTCCCTACAATTTGAAAGCTATTCTTTGTAGCGAGACAACCCCTTTAAATATATTTTATTGAGATTTAATGTGATAGAGCAACACAAAGTAGCAGGTATTCATGAAGAGTAGTGTTGATCGAACTGTTCTAGTAGTTAGGTTAGGTTCTAGTAGAACTTCTCAAATTTTTATAACTCGAACCAAACCAAACATTTTACTATTCGGTCAAGTAAAGTTCTAGTTCGACACGTCATTGCTGCCACTGGGTCATGTGATCTGCTCTCTAAGTTGCAGAAACACACGGCATGATTGTGTGACCCGAAAGTAAATCTCTCTATGTATTCTTTTAAGAGGTTCAAAGTCAGTCTCATAGGATTGCATAGAATTACAGGCTGTGGGCAACGTGTATAAAACTTGGTGCCAACACGCCAGTTCTAAATCGATAAAGAAGAGCATAGAATGCGACAGTATGTATGAACCTGTCATATGTGGGTTCATAAATCTGCCATTTGGCATGCCTTGCATAACACAGCATATCTTTGGCACATATCTTTGGTGCACATAATGTGCCAAGTTTTGCTGTACAATTGTTCATACACCTACAGAATATACACTACCGTTCAAAAGTTTGGGGTCACCTAGACAATTTTGTGCTTTCCCTGAAAACTCATACTTTTATTTATCAAATGAGTTGCAAAATGAATAAAAATCTCGTCCAGACATTGACAAGGTTAGAAATAATGAGGTTTTTTTTAAATAATAATTTTTTACTTCAAACTTTGCTTTCGTCAGTAAATGCTCCCTTTTCAGCAATTCCAGCATTGCAGACCTTTGGCATTCTAGCTGTCAATTTGCTGAGGTAATCTGGAGAAATGTCACCACATACTTCCAGAAGCCCCTCCCACAAGTTGGATTGGCTTGATGAGCACTTTTTGCATACCATACAGTCAAGCTGTTCCCACAGTAGCTCAATGGGGTTGAGATCTGGTGACTGCGCTGGCCACTCCATTACAGATAGAATACCAGCTGCCTGCTTCTTCCCTACATAGTTCTTGCATAATTTGGAGCTGTGCTTTGGGTCATTGTCCTGTTGCAGGATGAAATTGGCTCCAATCAGGCGCTGTCCACAGGGTATGGCATGGCGTTGCAAAATGGAGTGATAGCCTTCCTTATTCAAAATCCCTTTTACCTTGTACAAATCTCCCACTTTACCAGCACCAAAACAACCCCAGACCATCACATTCCCTCCACCATGCTTGACAGATGGTGTCAGGCGTCTTCCAGCATCTTTTCAGTTGTTCTGCATCTCACAAATGTTTTTCTGTGTGATCCAAACACCTCAAGCTTTGATTCGTCTGTCCACAACACTTTTTTCCAATCTTCCTCTGTCCAATGTCTGTGTTCTTTAGCCCACATTAATCTTTTCCTTTTTCCTTTTATTAGCCAGTCTCAGATATGGCTTTTTCTTTGCATCCCGGAGTCGCCTCTTCACTGTAGACGTTGACACTTGCGTTTTGCATGTACTATTTAATGAAGCTGCCAGTTGAGGACCTGTGAGGCGTCAATTTCTCAAACTTGAATGTACTTGTCTTGTTGCTCAGTTGTGCAGCGGGGCCTCTCACTTCTCTATCTACTCTGGTTAGAGCCTGTTTGTGCTCTCCTCCGAAGGGAGTAGTACACACCATTGTAGGAAATCTTCAGTTTCTTGGCAATTTCTCACATGGAGTAACCTTCAGCTCTCAGCACAAGAATAGACTGTCGAGTTTTACATGTAAGTTCTCTTTTTCTGGCCATTTTGCGCGTTTAATCAAACCGACAAATGTAATGCTTCAGATTCTCAACTAGCTCAAAGGAAGGTCTGTTTTATAGCTTTTCTAATCAGCCAAACTGTTTTCAGCTGTGCTAACATACTTGCACAAAGGTTTTCAAGGGTGTTCAAAATATCCAATAGCTTTCTTACGCAGTTAGCAAACACAATGTACCATTAGAACACTGGAGTGATGGTTGTTGGAAATGGGCCTCTATACACCTATGTAGATATTGCATTAACAACCAGATGTCAACCAGGCAGTAGCTGTTGTTTGTGACAACTATTATAAGAATTTTTATTAACAGTAGTAATTTTTAGAGTACATAATTGAGATGTACTCAATTACGTCGTACGGTATTTATATATTATGTCATACATCCTGCTAAACTAGTGGTTGATGTTACAAGGCAAGAATAACTCTGCTTAGTAAGATGGATTTGTCAAACTGGGTTAATAAAAACAAACTACCATAAGACAGAAGAAACCGAGAACAAACACGGGCCTTCAACAACTTAACACCAGTAACTGAGCTCAAAGGGCATGTCAAGAAGTGTTGAAGGTCTGGTCTCCACCAACCACAAAGCAGTCAACCAATTGATAGAACACAGATCTATTTCCTAAAGGGTATCCCGTAATGAAAACCCACAAAAGGCTTCTTGTAATGATGTAACGCTAGATGCACATTTGACAGTAAGAATAAAAACTGTGCAATATGTAGTTAACAGAGGACATGGTATGTGAAATGTATATTTTAATCAATATCTTGTGGTGGAGAATTTATGCTGCAAACAGAAGAAAGGCTTTTATTTATTTCATGCACGATTGATAGAAAGATTTAATGAAAAAAAGTTTATTATACGAGTGACACTTTGTGAAAGTATTTCTTCTTCTGAAATGTTGAGGTGACAAGTAGCTTCACGTATTCACTGTGATTGCAGAATTACACATACTGTAGCATTTGGCTTTCTATCTAAAAGCAATTTATTACAGGTACACACTGGATTAACTTTCTTTTTTTCTGTTTGAGAAATCCGTAGATCGTGCAATAGGGAAAACTTAAATTGCCTGCAAATGAAACATTTCCTGGCAGTTCTCGAACCACACATTATGATACGGCCCCTGACATCAGTAGTGTTATTTTTAATTGTAGGACCAGCACTAATATAATAATTTGTGACAATTTGTACTGTTATATGCCTCTTTTGGTTACAGCTGGAGATTAGTGTGTCAAGACGGAGTCAGCTTTGTGCCACAATAACTGTGTCTCCACAATGTCTGAAAAGGATGCTGTGTGTTAGGCTATGTCTCTGCTGCACAGCTTTCCGATCGTATTTTCTGCACTTTTAGGATTTTAAAAGCACCAAAAACACGATTGTTCCTACAGCCCCATAGACTAGAATAGAAAAGACAAGCTGTAGTCTCCACAGCTCGCCTTTTCTACGATCGTCTTCTGGCGCCGCCGTATTACACAACATGTTGTATAATGCACCGACGGTTTTAGTTTTCTTGGTGTCTTCCCATACAATACAATTGTATGGGCAACGTCAAAAGAACGAGATGTGACCGCAGTTTTTGCACAGAACATGACAAAAAACGCCATCCTGCATCAGATTACAAGAAGCTTTTTCGGTCGTTTTTTGTCTGATGCAGTGTAGCCATAGCCTTAGAGAGTCGTGTTGCTCTTTTAATACGGATCAATGTCAAATTTATCCAAGGATGACCTGAATCAAATTTTAACAAAAATGTAAACTAAGTCGACCCTGACCCTTACCCTTAACTAGGCTTAAGTTTGTTTTTTTTACTTACTTTAAAGGGCATGTTCACATGATGTACTGCGGTGCGTACAGAACGCGGCGCGTACGTCGTGTTTTTCGGGAGCTTGTGCTGGTCAGTATTGTACGAGCGGGGAGAAGAGGCGTAATCCATAGTTTTCTATAAGAGCTATGGATTAACGTAATTGTGGGGCACATTTACCTGCGTATTAAGAGCAGTACGCCATGAAATATGCGGCGAAATGCGCCCTAAAATAAGCCGTGTGAAAATAAACTAAGGGTTAATTTTCCGTAACCTAATGTTCCTGGTCCCTTCTTGTTTCGGGTGTGGCCTAACTTCCTATCTTATCTCTAATCTATAAAAAAAAAGTTGACTTAAAATTATTTGCTACAGGTATCATAATACATAAAGACAGACAGACAGATAGATCGATAGCTAGATAGATAGATAGATAGATAGATAGATAAACTGCCTATAGAAGCATTTCAGTTCGTATTCAGAGTTTCAAACTTTATTTTTAAGCTTCTGTTCCTTTCACTACAATTCATAACATAGCTGGTATTGTCGTTTCAGCACTGGATCTTGGCGTCCGCTAGCGTCTGACGTACAGAATGGGAATCTATGTCCGTACTTGGCAGCCAATTGCAAAACAAACAAGTTGTAAACTGCTACCATTATTTCCATGGCTACACACATTGCTAAGGAGTGACCTAAACAACAGATACTGACAATAATATCTCTTGCATTAACTTTTTAAGTCATAATACCACCATAATGACTAAATTCAGATGCCATTAAGCAAAATGATATTAATCAGATGGAATGGTGTTGTAATCAGTTCATCCCTTGACTGTCATCTTTGATGATTCAGGTCTTACTTTAGGATGTCTCCTGTCAGGTGCTTTTTATATCAATAGGGTGTTTTTATGTTTTCCATGCAGCAAATTCTACCAAGGCATGCGAATAGTTTCTTGGAAGCCTGTATTAGAAGTCATCAGTGCACTCATCTGTGCTCTGTTATCTGTTGATTTCTCACTTGATAGACACTATTTTAATTTGAAGCGTATAGTGTTCAGTCTTTCATTCTTAGCTGATTACAGTACAGAAGGGCATTTCAATATTTTCCTGTGTTGAGAGGAAGAAGGTCAAACCACAGACCTTGATAATGAGCTCTCTTCCCTCACTGTCTTTTTTTCATACTTCCATCAACTTGTTTCTCATTAAACATGCAGGTCTGTGACCGGGAATGTAATGGGCCAAAGAACTAAACAAATGGTTTATGCTTACCAGCTGTGGTTTTAATTTAAGTGAATGAGTGGGAGTTGGTGGACCTATGACTCTGAAATTATTCATAATGAATTGTTGGGTTAGGGCTACATATGGTGAATGGTTGAAAAGTAAATGAAGAAGCTATTGCAGACTGTACATCACACCACTTAACATCTCAAAAATTGCATGAGCAAATGAATTTGAAAATATTTCTCCACTATTGTTCTACTCCACAACAAATAGCCAGTCAGTAGACACTATAGATTTTCACTGAGATTGAGAAAATACTCATTTAAACAATGTTTAAAAATTTCAAGAGTTATGTTTTGTTCACTGGGAGTTTTTTCTTATCTCACTCACACACTTTTATGATAACATGAAGAAATATTAGATCGTCACCACTTGAAGTGGTTTTCTCACCATGCAGTTTCACATAAAATCTTCTTCATCTCCTGGACAAAGCAAAATTAGAACTGCAATGTATGTGGTAATGGTCTTCATTTACCTTTCCCTACATGTTAAAAGCTAATTATTGTGGGAACAGAACCCCCTTTATGACTTTCATTTTACAGAGCAGATGGGATGCAGACTTTGCAGAAAGTAATAAAATGCCTTATAAATTCTCTTTCATTATTCTGGCATTTGGCAAATATAAATAATTTTGGGTAATTCTAATTTTACCTGAAAAAGGGAAAGGTTTAAATTTTGATTTAATGTCAGATAGTGAGAAAATGCATATGTGTCTTCATATATATTGTGTATGTAAACTTCTGGTTTCAACTGTAAGTCGATTGCCCCAGGTAGTTAGATTGCCCCCAGGTAGATGAATTACCCACAGGTAAGTAGGTACATTGCCTCAGAAGGTAGATTGCCCCCAGGTTGTTAGGTAGATACCCCCAGGTATTGGTTGGGGGATTGGCCACTAAGCCCCCGTAGGTAGGATTTGCAGGATTATAGTTGCTCCCAGATAGGTAGGTAGATTGCACCAGGTTGTAGGTAGATTGCCCCAGGTTTGTTAGGCTGTAATAGGCAGCAGTCCAAAAGGCCCCAGGCAGGTCAGGCCCCATTAGATTTAAAAAAGAAAATACACTCACCTTTTCCCGTTTCCCAATTTGTGGCTTTCCAGGCAGTCTGGGCTTCATCTAGTAAAGCCCGGCACAGGCAGTGCGATAATATGACTTCATCACGCCGCCTTGCGTGGGGACGTTCGGCTGTCCCCTCGTATGGCTAAGGGGTAGGTCTTTAGACTTACTAGGTAAAAATAGTGGATTGGCGCCGGTGGCACTCTGCTCCGCTAAGCGCCCACACAGACATGCCTCTGACTGCCTGAGACAGAGGGCCCGGGCGTTCTTAGGTATGGTGTGCGGGCTGTGCCCGGTTTCCTGTGGCAGTAAGCCGCGCTGTGTCAGACTGAGGGCCCACTGGAGGATCCCCCCCGGTGGGCCATTCCTGACATTTTGGATGAGGTTTATTAAAATATCTTTGATTTATTTTTCCTGCCCATTCCCCCTTTTTTTGGGGGTAAAGAAATCATTTTTCCGTGCTTGGACACTCAAAAACAGGAAAACTATCTGTGCCCAAACATCCCTTTTCCCAAAAAACAACTTTTTTCGTCAGTTTTCCATAGGAAAAGGCAAAATAAAAGGGCCCCATTAATGGCTAATAACCAGGGTTTGTAAAGAAACAAAAAGGGAAATTTGAAAAGTGTTATCAAAATGCGGGAAATTATGAAGATAAAAAGGGGGAGGGGGTTGTGATAGAGATTTTAAAAACTTCTACAACGCAAAACCAATTGTATTGTTTAAGTGTAAGGGTTTTGGGCCCCTTATTAAAAAAAAGGGAATTTTTTTCAAAATTTTGTGTGTTTTTTATCTAAGTGGGTATTTTCTCTTAAATGTTGTGCTGAAATAAAAACAAGAACCCAAACCCCCATCCCCAAAGTCCCGTGGAAGGGGTGGTGAAAAGGAAACCCCCCTAGGCTGTGCCGGGTGAAACTGGGGGATCTCCCCTATTGCCTTTTCTGTTTTCGGCCGGGGCACATCCCGTGTGTTTTCCCAAAAAGGGGACAATAGAAAAGGAAAATAGGGAAATTTTTGGTGAGTGCCGCGGGTTTTTTTCTTCAGAAAAACCCAAAAATTTAACAATTGCTAAAAACCCCACCCATTAGGGGTCACCGGGGGCGGGGGATAGCCCCCAAAAATGGGAGGGCCTTGGGCCCACAAGTAAATTTTTTGTTTTTTGGGGGCCCACTAGGGGAGTGAATTCCGGGGCCCCTCATTCTATTTGAGCCCTTGTTTTTTTTGCATTTTCTTTTTTCTACTTTTCCCCCCTCTGAAAAGCACCCCGGGCCTGCCCAATTGTCAAGGGTCCACCGGGGATTCCCATACCCCCCTTGTGGGTCAGAAAAAGGGCCCAAACCTTATAAATTCTATAACTAAAAAAGGGGTTTTTTCTGTCATGGGGACTTTTTTTTAAATGGGTTGAAATTTATTTTATCATTTTAAAGTGTTAAAAAATGCCCTTTAAAAATTTATGTAAATGTGACTTAAAATCCAATGGGGGGGATCAGCCGGTCTCCTTTTTGCCCCAATTTCGGTCGTTTCTCAAGGTCAGCTGAACTGCACTAAACTCCCGTGTCTGGCCACTCTTCCCTCCTTTTTGGGGGTAATTCCCAAACCAAAACACAGCCCATTTTTTACCAGTGCGGGGGCTTTTTTTAACAAAATAAATAAAAAAGGGTTCATTTAAGAACGCCCCATCCCAAAAAAAAACGTTGGGATTTTTTTGGGGAAAAAGATCCATTTAGTTGTGGCATTTTTTTCCCACAAAATTTTAGAAAAAACATTTTAATGGAAAAAAAAAAAACCCAAGGGCATATAAAAAAATTTCCATCTAAAAAATTTATTTGGGAAAAAGAAAAGCTATTTGTATCAGTTATAGATTTTGCCCAAAACCTTATTTTTTTTGAACATTTCTAGCCCCAATTTTTTAAACATAGAATGTAATATATTATACCCCCATTTTTAAACACAACCCTCACCCCACTAAAGTGCACATCAAAAAACCACTGGTGACCTCAAATAAACGCAACAGCATAAACTTCTCCCCGACAGAGTATCGGAAAATTTTAAATTTTTTTTTAAAGCTGGCATCTAGGCCACTCTTTAAACGGGAAACAAGCACAAAAGTCTAAAATTGTAGAAAATCCCTGCTGAATTTTTAATTTGAAAAAATTAGCTAACAAAATAGAACAAATTTAAAAGTAAAAAATTGCATTTTAACTTTTCCCTTTCAAAAAAACAACTACAGAAATTTTAAAAAACAAAAAAGCAATTTAGTCCCCATCATATTTATAACACTTGCTGTAAAATGTGATAAAGGACATGACCCAAAATCCTCTTTCCTTTAATTAATTTTCCAACTATAATGAAAACAAACAAAAACACATTAAATTTATTTTGTGGCCATGAATACAAGTAGACAAGTCTAAAACTATTTACCTTTTACAGGAATTTATATTTACCCGAGAGGATTAAAAAATAAAAATTGGGTCTTTCTCACTGTAAAAATAAATAAGTAGGCTGTTTAAAAACTACAAAACATAGTCCAAATTTCCCCAAATCCCTTAAACCAAATTTTAAAAAGCAAGCAGATGCGAGCTACTTTTCCCCGCAGTGCTGTCCCCTGTCCCAGGGGTCCCCTCAAACCCGCAATTTTAAAAACATGCAAACTAAAAATAGCATTCACCTACTCGGGGTTTTAAAATCTTTGTCCGCAGTGAAAATCCCAAAGTTTAAGATGAAAAAGGGCGTAAAAAATACACAAAAAAAACAAAGCGACGGACCAAGATACACACAAGAATAAATTTTTTTCTAAATTTTGTGGTGTAAAAAAATAAAAAAATAAAAAAAAAAAAAATTTTCAGCAGTCCCAGTAAAAGATTATAAAAGAGAGCAAGTGAATTTAAATTTCCCCCATGGTTTTTGTCTTTGGGAAAATGTGGGGAAAAAATTAAAATTTTTTTTCTTTTGAAACCCCATTAAACCCGGAAGGCCGCAATTTTTTCATTTTTATATTCAAGTTGGGGGCCCCCTTTCCCGGGGAAACCTCTTTTTTTTGCTGGGGACCCCCCGCAAAGACGTTCCCGCTAGTTTTCTACTGATTATAATAAATTTTTTTGAAATTTATAGAAAGTAAAAAAAAAAAAATTTCGCTGAAACGATATTTTATCAACAACAGTGTAAGGTACAAATCATAAAAAATGTCAATATCTTAGTAAAATGTCATGTGGCCTTGAGCATTAACTACAGCTGGCAATGAGTCCCCCTTATAATTTTTGTTATTGGCCATTGCCCATTCCTTTTTGAAGGGGTCCTTCGATCAAATGAGGCTCAGGGGGACAGCGTTATGGGTTCCCACATGGCAACAGGTTTTCTAGGGGGTTTTAAAACTGAAAAAGTGCAGACCCCCTTTTTTTTGAGGGAAACCCCCCAATCTCTTTGTCCCTCCCCGGGAAAAAGAAATAAACCCGTGTTTTTTCTCAAGATCACAATGGTTTTAATTTGGATTTTATTTTAAGTAATACTATTTCCCCTTAGGGCCCCATAAAGTGTAAAGGTTTATTTTTTGAATTTACTAGACACACCCGCCCCCACTGTAACCCACGACCCCCCACCACAGTTGCTGATGCAGAGTGGGTTTTTCCCTTGATGTTCCCACAAAATTGTTGGCCCCTTTATTTCTGCTCAAGTGAATCGACTTTTAAACACGAAAAAGCACTAAAGGGCCCAAATGGTCCCTCTTTTCCCGCTAGATGCTTTTCTGGCCCTGCAAGAAGATGTGCCTGTGCCCAGTGGGTTTGGGCAAAGGGTTTTTGGGGGTCAGGTTTTTTAACCCTTTTTTGGTCGTCAAACATGCATACCACACTGTGTTTTAAAAGGTTATGAAATTTGGGCTGACGTGACAATTAGCTCTTTTCACTTCCATTAACATGCCTGGAGTTTGTGGCATCCATCATTTCCCGGTTTCCCCAGGAAAAATTGTTTATAATGAAAACGGGCTCCGTGGGGGAAGGGGACAAAGGACGTCCCCTTCTAGTGCCTTTTCTGTTACTCTTCCAGTCCCCTTTTCTATCTCTGCGCAACCTGCTGATGAAAATGTTTTTTACACCTAAAAATCAATGACCCCCCCTTTTTTGGGGAAACAAACCACTTTAAGTCTCGCGAGTTACTGTCGATCAATTGTAAGATGTTGTCAAGGGCTCAAATTACAAAAAGGAAAAGCAATGGGGAGCCCGTTTTTAACCCAAAAAAAATTTATCCCCCAAATGTTTTTTGGGGAATTCAGGGGTCAAATGTAAAATTTTACAAAATTCCCTGGAAAACAGGGGTTGGGTGGGGTGGTGTAAATATAAAAAAAAAATATTTTAAATATAAATAAATAAAAAATATATTTTTTTTTTATTTTTTTTTTTGTTTTTTTTAAGATATTACATGAATAAAGAGAAAAAATACAAATTTCAGAAATTTTCAATGTTTTCACAGGAAGGGCAAGTCTGCAATTAACACTAAGATAGTCCCAAAAAGAATACAGAATATCCACCCTTTATTTGGGGAAGCTTTTTAAAAATAAAGAAACAAATAAACCCGCCTGTTGTAGAACAAAATTATGCTCAAAACCCCCTGGTTTTAGACCCCCACAAAAAACCAACTCAGTCCCTATAAATCATAACTTGATCTTGGAAAAGGGAAAAGATTTACTCTATATTGAAGTCAAGTTTAATAATTTTTTCCCCAAAGCACATTTATTCCCGTCATTCTAAACCCTTTTAATAACAACAATTTAAAAATCCAAAATTACATAAGGCCCCAAAATCTTTTGCTGCACTTTACATTTCAAAACGGACACAAAGTTTTTCCAACTATAATGTTTTTTTGTAAATACTAATTTTGAAAATCAAATATGGCTTCTTGTGAAATAATTAGAATGGGGGGGGAATTTTTCCAAAAAATTTTGGTTTTGGAAAATTTTGCCGAATTTTTTGACAAAATTCGTTTCGGGGCCGGGAAATTTCTCGGCACGAAAAACACGTTTAAAAA
>JAODAL010014878.1:0-85839 GCA_025379985.1 Phyllomedusa bahiana | reverse complement strand
GGGAAGGCTTGGGCGCCCCGTCAACTATTAAAAAAGGGTTTTGAAACGTTTTTTTTTCTTGCCTTTAAAAGGACTGTTCCCTTTAAAAATTTTAATACTGCCCTCTGATAATTATGAGATGACTGCCCGTGTGAATATTTCAAGATTTTTTCTTAAGAAAAGAACAGTTAAAGCACAACATAAAATACACTTTTTTTGAAAATCGAGACATTCTATTAGGGTTTTCTAGAGAGTAAGGCTATGTTCACACGGCTTAAATTTGGATGTATTTCGCCCCGTATTTAGCGGCGTACTGCGCTCAGTACGGGGTGAAATATGTCCCAGTCATTACGGGAATCCACAGTTCTCATAGAGAACTATGGATTACGTCTCCTCTCCCTGCTCGCACAATACGACGAGCGGGGAGATAAGTGACATGTCAATTACTAGTGGCGAATATGCGCCGCTAGTAATGAATGTCTATGGGGCAGGCAGGTTGCTGGCTCCCCACCCTTGCGCGAGCTCCCAAAATCTGGCGTAATTGTGGGGCGTAATTACGCCCCGCAATTACACCGTGTGAACATAGCCTTAGGAGAAACTATTTAGATGCATGACTTGATACAAAGTTGAGGACTTAAAAGGCAAATTGAAAATTTGATTCAAGTAACTCTAATGAGCGGTCACGGGAGAGATGAAGGATTAAGATTTTTTTTTCCTCTTAAAATACTTTTATATTTATTGTTTCAATTTAGGATCAATGACTTTTGCTTAAAAAAAATATAAAGCCCATTAATATCATGTTCTTGGCCTGATGATATCCATTGGGATACATTGAATTTATAGTTAACCTGATATATTCTACAGTGTGCCAAGCCAGAGCCATAGAGGTCTATAGGACAAATGTTTTTTTGGACTATGTTTGTTTTCTTTTTCAAACATTTATGTACAGGGCACAAAAGTGTAGTAGACTATGCTTTTCTTGTCCAGTACATAAAAAGAATATGCTCAAGAAACAGTGCAAACATAGTCTAAAAGAGACTATATTTGCCTTAAAGAGTTCTATGGGTCACCAAAGTATACAGTGTGAAGTATACGCTTTTGAAGGTATCCCAACTGATATCACTGCCTGAGGCAAGAAACGTGATGTAAATGGGGTCTAATATGTGCTCATTATGGAGTACTGTCTTAGCACAAATGTTCACAAATTTTGTTAAAAACTAAATAAATATATGAAAAAGAGAATTCAATCTTATAAATAGGCATGGAACTGAAATTCCATGTGATTGTCCTGTAAATTCTGGGGGCAATATACAGGTGTCATGTATCGCATTCTGTACCCACTAAAACTGCTCAAATGCCCACCAGGCAGTTTTATTTATATGGTATAGATATGCTGATAACTCTGCCAATGCCCCTTCTCAGACGATGCAAAGAATTGTAATGTTTTAATATAATTATACAAATTGCTTCCACTTGTACGTGGTTCCATAGCAATGAGGTCAGGCTTTTATCATGGCGTCCATCATTTTAACAGAGAAAACAATGCTGCATTGCTTCCACTAGTATGTGGTTCCATAGCAAAAGCCTTATTTTAGGCTAGTGTTTAACATAAGAATTTGCCTAACAATATCATATTGGGTGTTCCGAACTCAATAGGACAAAGCTTTAACACCAGTGGAACATGTAGGTGCAGTTTCTAAAAAATAATAACAAAGCAACAGACACTTCTTTCTGATGATGGACACCCCTTTAAACACAGATGAGTAATGAAAGGTTCCCATTGGACCAAATCAGGGAAGTAAAAGAGTGAGATTAGCTCCTTATATAATATTATCCATCCATCTTGCCGCCTCCTTGAAACAGTTGAACCAACCAATCCCTGTTCATTTCCCTCTTAATCATTTGCATTAGAAAAAAGGTAACTTTTCCAAAAGAAGCCAAAGTAATCCAACAGAATAAATCATGTTTGTTCAGCTGGATATCTTATTTATTTGAAATACTGGGAGAAATCTCTTCTGACTTCACAAAAAGGGAAGGGTAAACAGAAAGATTATCCAAGAAACCTGAGCTGAAGAGTTCTGTCTTTTCAGAGTGCCGTTGCAAAAACCTATTGTTCGCTCCAAGGAAAATATAGTATATCAAATGTTGAAGACTGCACGGTGGTGTCCTAGAATTCTCACTTCGAAAGAAAAAAACTCCAGCCCTTTCAGTAAATAAAGGCTCGTTTTTAGTGAGATTATTATAACAGGAGCACCCAGCATTAATAAGCCAGAGAAGAACAAGGTTTTATGGGATGGTTTGGAAAACGATAAAGAAAAATATCCAAGCAGCAATCAGTGGATGGAGTGTAGAATAAATAATGACTCTCCCAGCGTTCTCTGATATCCCTGAATATTTCAGTATACACTACATTGCTTTGATTGGTAATCCAAAAAAACCATCACCATGTAAACAGATCCCACTGATACCTGGCGGGCGAAAATACTGCCTCCCCGTCCATAGAGAATCTTGGCCACTTATCATTAGGGCACATTGTGCGTTTACTATTCTGGAGACAAATGGAAAATTTTCAAGCCTCTGATCCATATCCAATCCAAAATGTGAACCGTATGTTACATAGTTTTGTACCTCTGGAAATTACGGGTCTGCTGCTGATGGCTTCCTCCTCCGTTGCTGCATGGAAATGAACAGGTTGCTTGCCAGTTTCTTGTTGGTTCTGGATAAACCTACCACATTGTGCACTGTGCAAAAAAACACGCAGTCCTTGCGGCGTGAAGCAAGCTTTGACTTGGAGGTGGATTGTGTAGTGGAAATTGGAAAAATATACTTCTGTTACACACCTTCTTAAGTGGCAGGGAAACGTGATCTGTTGCTTGTCCAAATGGGTTCTGAGATCTGTTTGTTACATTTCTTTGGCGACAGGTTACTTAGTTTGTATTTAAGACTAAAAGGGTTTTTTTCACCACGCTGTTTCACTGACTCACAAGCAGTTTACATTCACTCTGTCTCCTCAGTCTGTGTGTGGTTCTATAGCAGTGATTAGCACATTCAGCTGTTAGCTGAGCCCTTATGCTGAGTAGAACAGGAGACCTTATCTCTTCAGTAACCATAAGGTACTTGTGCTGTGAGGACTGAAAACAGTTGATTTATCTGTAAACAGATACTAATCTTGATAGCCATAGTTAGCTTTTCTCTGGAGCTCCGTCCCATCAGCCCATTTGTGGGGTGATGTCACTCCCTGATCCCTCAGCCAATCAGATACAGAGTTATGAACTGGTATGCAGGTAACCATAGAAATCTGCGTGCAATCAAGAGCACATAAAATATCTCTTATCTCATGACTAAAAATCAACAAGGAAATATATTTAGAAAAAGTCTTCAATTAACAGTCCCTTTATGTTGAAAGCTAAATATTGTAGTGAGAAAACCTCTTTAATCATGAATTAAAGTAACACAAAGTAGCACAAATTAAAGGATAACGTTAAAAAATAATAATGAGTTATAAAGATATGTAGAGCTGAGGTCCTTTGTGCAATATAAGGTAACAACAGCAACTTGTGGTTAATGTAGAGATATAATAAAGTATAATGTTACCTGAAAAAAAAAAATTATACATATCCATCTTACTATACAAATTAATATTGTTGTTTTTTATTTTATACTGTATTCATATTTTATAGTCACAAATGTTAAGTTGGCATTGTTTGGTTGGGGGCTTAGAGAGAGCTCTTGCGTCTGAGTTCGAGATGATCAAAATATATCACTACCTAGAGGAGTCATAGTAGTAAGGAGTTGAAGAGCAAAGAAATCAGGCGATACCTTTTAGAAGTTAACTATAATATAATATAGTCTATAGCATATTTCAAGAGGTTATTTCAAGGTCCACTTATCACCTACAACCCTTTTCCCCCTTCCAATCAAAGAGCAGCTATCACATGAGAATAAGGTCCCCTGCACTGTGCTGTATTAACTTTACAGCAGAGAAGATCATCACAGCTATTATAATTTATGGAGTTGCTAGGATAAGGGAAGGAACATCAGGAACAGCACCAAGAATTTGGGACAACCTTTCTGGATCTGGAAGATGTGGCTCATGAAAGCATCTGGTGACAATGGCAGGTTTCCATCATGCTCTGTAATTTCTTGTTGTCACTGTGAGATCCCGTACCACCTCTTATCTATAGATGGCTACTTCCTCTTCTCAGCCAGAACCAGGCTCACTTTTAATAAATAGTGGTACTTTATGCTGTCAAAGACCAGTGTGATTTCTAAAAGTAATATGACTAGAACATTCAAATAAATGTTGTATCTCTCAAAAATGGACCAGTATTATTAGATTTTAGGATGTGAGGGTAAAAGTAGCTCAGACGTTAGAAGAAGATAACTCAAGGACCTGTATTTTCTAGTATTTATTTTATTTTTTGTATCATTTAAAACATTTTTAAACACTTAAAAGATGGTGGTCGAATTCATTGCGCCACTAACACTGTTTACTCTAACACAGCACCACTTATAGGAATGTACTGCAGCTCAGTCCCATCTACCAAAATGTCCAGCAAATTACAACATCCTTGTAGATGGGTCTATGAAAGCAAAGGAAGACCATCAATGTTTAAGACTGGGACATCCCCTTCAAAGGAACCTCTTGGACCATTTATGCAGCTTCTCTTAAGGATATGTTCACATATCGGATTTGGACGCTGAATTTTTAGCATCCAAATCAGAGTCAAAACCTCGTCTGAAAAGCACCTCAAAAGCAGCTTTTAAGGCAGGGTTTTACAGCATTGTTTCAGACAATGTTTTCTTTCTGAAACACCTTTACAAATCAATAGCCAGGGCAAAAACCATCCCAACAATGCATCAAAGATACGCCAAAAAAAGTGTCTAAAAATGTGCTGAGGTTTTGGACAAGATTTTGAAGCTTTCCATTGAATCCTATGGGGATTTTCAGCGTTGACATGACACTTCTTTTTCAGTGCCCAAAACAGCATCCAAAGAAGCGCCTAAAACGCATGGAAATACCTTGTTGTGTGTAAGCTACAACACTGTTTTACATAAGAAGCCATAAAAATGAACTAGGGGCATATTGGAGGATTTGATGCAGTTTTGGGAGTGGGAATGCTCCAAAAACAGCACCAAAATCAGCCATGTGAACATATCCTAAGAATCTAAACTAATGCTTTAATATCAGCATTGCGTTACTCACAAAAGGGTTTTCCACTAAAAAAGTAAAAATGATACTGCCTTGGGGCCCGAATGGCTCAAAAATGAAAAAAATCGTATACTTACTTAGCTGTCCCCCGCTGTTGCTCCTCTTGACTTCCAGGTTCTCACCCCAACACAAAGGAGATGCTCATGCTTTATCAACTTACAATGAAGAGCAAGCCTCTCTAGCGTGTCGAGATGAGAGCCCGGAAGTCAAGAGGTGCTGATCATAGGGAGCTCCAGAACAGAAACAGCAGCGGCCAGATAGGTAAGTACAGTGGCCCCTCAACATCCAATATTAATTAGTTCTGGGGCAACCATTGTATGTGAAAACCATAACTCAATGGAACATTGGTAAATGGTTCAGAGGCCCCAACATGTCATCCCAATATAATGAGAAATAAAGATTAAAGCAATGTAATCTGGAAATCACTTTCTATTTTGAATAAAGGAGATTCTTTCGGTCTTCTACTTTATAAACAATGTGCCAGAAAAAAGGAAAATGTGGCTGCGCTCACCTGGTACCTAAAGAGCAGCTCAACCTGGGATATGTAAAGAGCAGTATAGGACATGTTTTACTGCACTATACTGAAGAGAAGAGCTACTAGACTGTCAATTACTGAATTAATTTCACTACGATGGGTGTTTAACAAGTAAAATGTTTATTTAAATTGGTTGGATCTCTCAGTCAATTACATGTGCTGCAGATCAGCAGTGTTTATGGCATTGGAAAGACCTTTGTATGTTGAAAATACTGTATCCTGAGACCCTTGCATCCTGATTGACAATTGTAATTTTTTTTTTTCATTTTTGGTCTAACCTGGCCACAATGCAGTATAATATATTTTTTTTATTTACACCCATTTGAAGTGGGTGTAAATAATGGGTGTTTTACAGAGCCAAAGCCAGCTTCAGGCTCACACTTCATGGTTAGGCTGTTGGCGGGTCTACAGCAGTGATTGGCATATCAGCTCTGCTGTTCCTAGCTCGCCCTGTTAGGGCCGTGTTCACACGGCTTATTAACGGGGATTTGTGCGCCGTATTGAGCGCACAAATCCCCGTGAATTACGGGGCGGGACGAGGGCGGGGGGAGCGCGGTGGGGGCCCCGCTCCCGGCCCATAGACAATGCAATTGATAATGTTGATGTCCTTTCCCCCCCCGCGGGGATTTCCCGAGCGGGGGGAGCGACGGTTTCCATGTTCTTATGAGGCAGTGGATTACCAAATGACTGGGTTTTTTGGCGCCGTATTAAAGGCAAACCCGGCGCGGAATACGGCGCCAACCCGCGGCAAATAACCCGTGTGAAACGGGGCCTTACGTGAGGAGGGGTTTTTAACTGTGTGCACAAGACTAAAGCGCCCCAAAGGGTTTTAAGTTTCGAAAATAATGTAAA
The DNA here is from genome assembly GCA_025379985.1 of Phyllomedusa bahiana. Taxonomy (NCBI): domain Eukaryota; kingdom Metazoa; phylum Chordata; class Amphibia; order Anura; family Hylidae; genus Phyllomedusa; species Phyllomedusa bahiana. The sequence continues at coordinate 79,261 of JAODAL010014878.1, read as the reverse complement.
TAAGTTTTTTCAAAATAGGAACCAAAAGGGAGTGACATAAACCCCCGATCACGCTGAGCCTAAAAGAGTAGAGAAAGATAGTCGGTAATTGGGAAAAGCTTGTGTGCAAAAGCAGGAGATGGGTTGCTTTACCTATGATTTGAAATGTCTTTATTTACCTTTTTCTTCATGTTTAAAGCTAATCAATAAAACAAGGGAACCCTTTAAGTGTAAATATCTTTTTTTTTTTTCTAACTTACAAATTCTTAGTTGCAGTGCAATACCAGCCCTTTTCGGCAGGAGTCAGTTATATTAATGAAATGAAGGCTTTTCCCACTCCCACCTGATACTGATTTGGGGATTTCTTTTTATGAGGCTGGGTTCATATAGCAGGCACAGCGTTTGCACTTTAGGATGCAGTGTGGCCACTACATATAAGCCAGCTTTAGGGTATGTTAACACAACGTAATTGTGGGGCGTATTTCGGCACGTAATTGTGCTGCAATTGAGAGCTATGAATAGCCGACGTTTTCCCTAATGTATAATACGCGGTGGGGCAAACAATAGACATGTCACTTCTTCCCATCGTTTATGTGCCTGGGAGAGTGAAAGTCAATGGGAGCCGGCTGTCAGTGTTTTAGAAGTACTTCTAAAACACCCGGCGTATTGCGGCGTGTATAGTATGCACCGCAATAAGCCGTGTGAACATACCCTTAGGGCGGCATGTATGAAATTTGGCGTGCAAGCATGCGCATAATATAAGCCTACAATGCGCCTGATTTATGAACCCGCTGTACAGCGGGTTATAAATCAGACACATTCTAGCGCTAGTATGACATTTCTTGCTCAGGTATACCAGTTTGAAAGTGGTTTACCTGTTCCAGCACTAATGCGCCTAGAACTGTCATAGAGAAGCTATAAATCTATAGCTTCGTACGGTTCTAGTGCGCCCCGCCTCCCACACACCCCTTGAAATCGAGTGCGATATAATGCGCCCGAGAGTGGTGTTCGGGAGATTTGTATGAACGGGGCTGCGCCTGATATCGGGCTGAAAAGACGCCAGATATCTGGCACAGCGACGTTCATACATGCCGCCCTTAGTGTTTGTTGCCGAGAAAACTGTGAATCAGCAGTGACTGGGAGAGGGGAGCCTGCAGTTCAGGAGTACATTGGACTCCTGTCTCGCAGTGCTGGTATCATGCTGCAGCTGGGTCTCTATCACTACTCTCTGAGCACAGCATAAGAAAACTGATACAGTCCCTTTAAGATTTGAATTAGAAATATGAGCATTTTTTTTTCTATGGATCATTACCTTTGAATTAAGACCATTATAGTATGTACACTTAAATCAAATGACTTTAGTGCTGTTTCCATTCATTGTACAATGAACGTCTTTTTTTTTTCTTTTTGCTCATTCTCACCAGCTATTTGTTGGCATGACCCACATACTAGGCAGCTGGCAACGTACCTTTACGGATTTATACACTTCTCTGCCCGTCGTGTGCTTATTATGCAGTTTTTCTTTGAATCTTCTAGGCTTTCAGACTAAATGCATGGTTCACATTTCTTTAATTGCTCTCGCCTCAGTGTGTGGTTGAAGGCTACAGTACCTTGCATGACTCTTTAAAGGTAATGTGTCATCAAAAAATTGCCAATTGTTAGATTTTTTTCTATATCTAACAAAAATCCTGAAATCTTGCCACTGATCCTAATAATAGGTTCACATTTCCTTTTCTGAAGAGTCCACTTCTCAGCAGTCTCCTTATTGGCATCAAAGGCCAGATTACAATGAAAGATAACACCAATGTCCACCATTCACAACAGGTGATGGTCACAGCTCCTCTCCTCCTCCTGCCAGAACATTGAACTCTGTATAAATCACATAGCATGCTCTCAGCACTCTCCCATAGAAATCAATGAGTCATCTCCAGACTACAGGCACTTAGGGCTCGTGTTTGCAGCCCGTTTTTCAGACAGTTTACGGTTTTGTAGACCGTCTGAAAAACCGTCTGCAAACAACAGAATAAAAACAGAATAAAAAAATTACAGTTCTTCTTTTTAGTATCATGGAAGAAAGTGGTCGGTCAGAAACTCTATATACTTTGCAAAGATCATTTTTACACCTTCAGGAAACCTAAAGGGGTCCTCCAGCTCTATCCAAATGATTCCAGCCCAAAACATGACTCCACCACCTTCTTGCTGTTGTCGCAGGCTTGTTGGGACATGTTGCTCATCCATCAACCATCTACTACTCCAACCATCTGGACCATCCAAGGTTGCATGGCATTCATCAGTAAATAAGACTTTTCAAAATAAGTCTTCGTGTATGTGTGGGTCACCTGTAACCATTTCTGCTTGTGAGCGCTGGTTACTGGTGACTGAATAGTAGGATTATGAACAATTGCAGCCTCTGGAGGATCCTACACTTAAAGGTTCGCAGGACTCCAGAGGCACCAACAGCTTCAAATACCTGTTTCCTGCTTTGTAATGGTTTTTGGGCAGCTTCTCTCTTAATCCGACAATTTTTTCTGGCAGAAACCTTCCTCATTATGCCTTTATCTGCTAAAACCTGTCTGCACTCGGAATCAATTACAAATATCTTGACAGTAGGATGATCACCCTTACGTTTTTGTGAAATATCTAACGTTTTCATACCTTGTCCAAATCATTACCTTATTAAATGATATGTTCCCCAAAATTGTACCAATAAAAACTCTAGAAGTTGTGGCTCTAGGAATGTGACCAAACTTACATACTGGACAGGAACATTTGGTTGTTTTTACTATGCAGAAAACTGAAAATAATGGCTGAATTATTTTTTGTTTTTGTAATATAAACTATGAGGTACGTACAAATTGTAATAAATCAAAAAGTGTGCCAGTGAAAAATTCAACTCCTCCTGCAGAAAACAAGCTGTCACTGAAAAAGAAAAAAAAATGGCTTTCTGTAACTGAAGAATGTAATTAACAAAATACTTAGTCTTCTAAGCCCCAAAAGGTCTTGTCATTAATGGGTTAAAATATTTATTTATTTATTTATTTATATGGAATATGTGTATGGTCCCATGTAGCATGTTCAGGATGGGAGGGCCGTTCAATCTGTAAAGAGGACTGTACTAACAAGGGAAATCTTACAGCCATATTGTATTCACAATATAACACGTATCAAAAGTAAAAAGTTATACATTAAACATGGCACTAATAAAAAAACAAACAAGTCACATGACATGTTAACTAAGTCACAAAACCATGTATAAAAAGAGGCAGAGTCTCTCACTAGCAAAGATGGTCAGAGGTCAGCAATCTCTGAAAAACCACATCTAGACATTGTGCGCAATCTCAGAAAAATGTTTCTCAGCATGAAATTGCAAAGACTTTGTATATTCCAATGTCTACAGCACATGATATCATCAAAAGATTCAGAGAGTCTGGAAAAATCCATGTCCATAAAATGCCCATCTTTTAAAAGTGTATGACAGAATTGTGGCCAAAAACAATGAAATATGCCATGGTTCATGTTGTATACTGCTAAAATATGTTCCTGCATCCAGGGCTGGGATGACGAGTAGGCAGAGGTAGGCGATCACTGAGGATGCCGACCTCTGCCTATGATTAACGGAGCACAAACATGTGGAGTGGGCTCAGGAGCTGTCAGTTTCAGCCAGCACCTTCATTCATCAGCCAGGACCAGATATAATTCCAATCCTGGCTCTTTAACTACTAAGATGCCGTGTTTTAACATGATTCTTATCACACCGTAGCTATTTGTGACTTTGAAGCCGCACGAAATCGTCTGCTGTGTGAAGGCTCCTCAACCCTCATTAAACAGTTAATATATAAATAGCAGACCTAATGTTGCAAACAGTATCAAACATTTATTTAAAAGTCCAATAAATACAAGACTTCAATGGTAACAGCACTCCAAGATGGAGTAGCCAGGTTATGCGGTCGCAGCATCGCAACATGGAAATGTGCTTCTGATTTTGTTTTTGCCGCCTACTATGGATTGCCATCATCACTAATAGCAAGTAACAAGCTGTTGCCATTGAAGTCTTGTATTTAATGGACTTTTAAATAAATGTTTGATACTGTTTGCAACATTAGGTCTGCTACTTATATATTGAGTGTTTTAACATGACCCTGGAATCTTTGCAGCTATGCATTGCAGAGTGCCAACCAATGGTCCTGGCAGCTGGGATCCTAATGAAGGCTTTCAGACCTGCCATTATACTTGTCCCTATTACACCATGCCAGAGACAGAAGCTGTAACTGCATACTATTCTGTTATACATTAGTATTGCTGAACAGTATATGTGTTCATGCCCCCTAGTGGTTAAGTACTCTAGGAGGATTAAAATAGTTTGTTTTTACAAAGAAAAAAATTAAAACCACAAAAAAATGAAACATTATTGGAATCAGCACAAAGTCTGATCTCTTAATATATAAGAATTTGTTAGAAAATCACAGAAATATAGGACATTATTTACTTAAAAACACAAGGCCATACTCACAGCTCCATGGCTAGACAGAGGCAATATTAGCCCTAGTGTTGCATGAGAGGAATTTAACAGGGGGAGAATACTGATGAACAATTGCTCACACTCCTATTCATGTGGGGGAAATTGCTTAGTACAAAACTTCACATTGGGTAAGAACCAGTTCACACCAGTATGCAGAAAAGCCATAGTACCATGCAGGGGAGATTGCACAGATGCAAAAATACTGATAACTACTCACACCTACTATCCATGAGGGGGTGATTGCTAGTATTACAATTGTGGATGGGTGTGTGAGCAATTGTCAGTGAGCTGCACTTGTTAGCGTGCTTTCACACGGAGCGTTTTTTGGTGTGTTTTTGATGCCCCAAAAATGCATCAAAAATGTTTTGTGTGAAAGCACCCTTAAATTTCTCCAATGTAGCACTGGGGCTTAAATTGCCTTCTAGTGGGAATGTTTTTTTGTTGGCCATTGAGGTATAAGTATGGCCTTTTGTCTGTGTTTCTATTAAGATATAACCTTATGTATTCAGGCACCATAATTTAAGTTTTTTTGGGTTGCTTTTCCACCCTAAAAATTGGAATCAAAAGTGGTCTAAAAGTTACTTAGGTCAGTAAACAGAAAAATAGAAAGCGTTATGGGTCTTCGAAAATGGTGCTGCACACCAGATGAAAAAAAAAAAGCAATATTGGAATCGTTCTAACCTACAAAAGAAAGGGAAAATGTTAGTCATACCACACTTCCTTAAAAAGATGGCGCAGTTACGTTTTTTTTCACTCATTTCTCTTAACTGGGAAGTTGTAGCAGATGGCACCTTGCTGAAGGGCAGGGTTAGGGATGGAAAGTGAGGGCTGATATCGTTCTGCACAGACCACCATCTACGGTAACCTACAGCTGGCCTAGTATGTCACTCCCCAATCTTACATTTTCAGCATGTATTGGAGGATATTAGAATGTCTATTTGAGCCAGTAGAATAATTTTGAACCATGTTAGTCATAGAAAGCAGTAGAAGAGTGATAGGGATCAGGCGATATCTTTCAGAGTACATTTGATGGCAAGCTTTAGAGAGTACTAGCCTTCTTCATCAGACATTGTATTATAAAGAAACATAGTCTACCATGTATTAAAGTCTGTGAATTGTCTTTTTCTTGTATAACATCATGTCTGAAGAAGAGAGCTAGTACTCTCTAAAGCTTACCATTAAATATAGTCTAAAACATTTCCACTGATTCCTTTATTATTCTAATTGAGCCAGAAAAGTTAATCAAATAGTTGCATTTTCTCCACCATGTTTGACTGAACTTCAGCAGGGATTAGAGCGGGTATGAACAATACGTAGCTCTCAAATGGATGTGTGAAGCCCTATATATTTGTATTTGTATGCCTACCCTGTGCCTACTGCCAAGGGCTATATTTGATTTCTCCATAACGTGACAGGCTACCTTCTTGGCAGGTTTCCTCTTGGCATCAGTCATGTCTAGAGTGCAGATACAGGGCTGCCTTCAGACATCTATTAACAATTTCAGGGCCCCATACAGCCAAATCAAATGGGGCCCCCACCCATTTCTAGTTCCTATTTTTTAACATATCAGTGGGCCTCTTTTTGATAAGGGCTCCTGACAGGAGTACTGCCCGTACTGCCCTATTGGCACCCCTGTGCACATATCACGGTCATCTTTAGGATGGATAATCTCTATCAATAGTTACTACGTATAACTCCTGCCAAACAATGAGCTCTCTACCTGTGGAAGATTAACGATTGTTCCCCCCCCCCCGCCATAATGTAGTCATGTATGTACTTCTCTTCTCCCTGTCACCGCGCTCCTCTCGTTTTACACAACCGGTGCGCCGTTTTGTCTAAGGAAAACTAAATTTATGGCGGCTGTATTTCTCTCTCTTGTGCTGTAAATTTATTGGCCATGCCAGCCAATTCTAGCGGGTTTATTTATGAGGAAGGCATGGAATGCACAGGACCCTCATATTTCCATTCCTCCTTTGCATACATGTGGCATATGACAGCTGTGTGGTAGTAAAGCCCGGGCTTCTCTGCTTGATCTTAAATAAATACAGTTGCGAGGATTTTATGTTCTTTAACTCAATCAGCCAGCGAGTGCCATCTTCCAGCCCAAAGACCCTCAGCAGACCATTTTCAGCATTTTGCTGCAATTAAACTCCTCTGGATTTAGCCCACAGGCAATTTAGTGCCTTTTTACATATGCACATTATGAACTTTTGACCAGGAACTAGTAGTCGTATATTAAAATGCAGCTTCTGAGAGCCGACTTAACAAGTTCCTCAGAGTATTCACCGGAGTCAGTTGTGGAAAAGGGTAATTTAAACAACTTGCAGAGAGGCCATTCAGAATCTTACTTATGATCCTAAATATGTATTTTTCCTCTCTGTCTTCCTCCTGGAAGCCGCTTGCCAGAGCTCTCAGAGATGTGATTGATCTTTTATTCAGCAGCTAACGAGGGCTGTGATTCTATTAGTGCTCTACAAGGCAAGGGAGTAGTGATTTAATGAAGTGTCTAGCGAGCTCGCTTTAGATTTATCCTGTTGCGTCTAATTTGCAGCGCCCATTGCGAGCGTAACAGAGAGCACGCTTGCTTTTGCCATTAGCTGGGTATTTCCTTAGTAAATTGTTGTAAGGTCAGGTGTAGCTATCTGGGAGAAAGACGCTGCCTCCCCTCCTTAGTGTCTTGAGACATGACAGGCTCAGCACTGAGCGTTCAGCGGAGCGGAAACATAAGGAGCAGAGGTCTGTCTCCGAATCCCCCTCAGCTGATGCTGGAGCAGATGAACTGCCAAGCAGGACTAATAGAGTCATAATTGGCGATTAGGACTGAAACAGGGCAATAACATCTTAATACAAACTGGCGTATATGATAAACTGTCAGTTGTATTAAGGTTCTACGGTAGCCTTCTACCAGCTTCAGCCCTCCTTATTAATTCTCGGTTATGAAGCAATCAGTTTTAATAGTATCTCTCTACAAACAAACAGCAGCCTGTCAGGCCGGGTTTCTGCTTCCCAGTGACACCACTAAGCCCTCAGTGCTTTGCTTTGGCTGTGAAATCCGACAGATGTTTTTAATAGGATACATTAAAATATATTTTGCTATGCCTGTAGCTTTGTTAACTCGTTGAACGGAAGAGAAGGACCTACAACATAGCTTATGGCTTGGGTCCTTCAACAGCAGCGCTACTCCTCTTTGTTGTAGGGAATGATTTCACTTTTTAGTTGAGGGATCTTTCTCTACTATATAGTTGTTTTTAAAAGTAGTAGTGTATTCATTTTATCTGTTCCTGGAAAAAGTGGGTGAAAAGGAGTGAGACCTTTACCAGGGCCATCTTAATAGCATTATGGGCCCCTGATATAGCAGTACTATGGCTCTAGCCATGGCCACATGTAACACTGCATGAGGCCATTCCTCTACCTTCTCGCATACCCATTTTATCACACTGCCTACATTTTGAAACCTCACTGACGTCTTGTAGGTAGCCTACAAGACTAATTGGGAGGGCAGGTTGTCTATGGCTCCCTGGCAGGGTAGGGAGCTAATGGCTTCATGGTCTAACATTCATCAGCTGGGGCTCCTATGCTTGTAGGACACACAAGCAACGGCCTAGTGTTCCCATTAGATAAGATGGCCCTTACCTTTACGTCAGTTCCTATAGCTGCAATCACCAATCTTTCCTACAATTCCCAAATCTGACCATTTTATACAGTGTAACCAAGCAGTTTTAAAGGGGTTGTCCACCTCCAATAAAAATAATACCAGCAGCTCCTGGGGCCACAGGAAAAAATAAAAAAAATAAACTCACCTTCCTTTGGTCCGTGGTGCCAGCGCCCCATCTCTCTGATCACTTTCGAACAGGGATGTCACCGCTGCAGCCACTGATTGGCTGCCTCTGCTTAAATCACTGTTTAGAGCTGTTCACTTCCAAATGGTGATATCAATTAGTGACATGTGACCGCTGTAGCCAATTCGCAACTGTGGTGGTTACTTCCTCCATTTGCAAGTGACAGTGTCTACAAGACCAGTGAAGTGCGCCACTGAAAGCAGGGACTGGGGGAAGGTGTGTATATGTTTTTATTTTATTGCGGCTCCAGGATCTGCTGGTATTCTTTTTATGGGAGGCGGACAACCCTTTCAAAGATTATTATAAAGCTAAGTTACAGCTGTTGCACCTTGTATCAATGTATAACTTGGTAGATTGTTGAGTCTGGGATGCAGGGCCGGGACAAGGCTTTTTGGTATCCCAGTCAAGTAGGAAATAATGGTACCCCACCTCAATCGTCCCCCCAACAACCACCAACAGAACAATTCAAATGCCTGACTGTGACTTAAATTATATTTCTGTAGCTTCACGCTCCCCAGTATGATGAAATGGGGAAAAAAACACAATTGTGCCATCTTATTTTGGAGGTGCGGTAAAAAAAAAACATATTATCTCTCTTTTTTTAGCTTTGTACAATTGCGATGAATTTTTAACTTTTTTTCATACTTTACAACACCGTTTTGTGAGACCAATACGTTCTTTATTTTTTCGTCTACGGACCTGAGTGAGGGCTTCCTTTTTGTTGACTGAGGTGTGGTTTGCATTGGCACCATTTTTGGATCGAAAACACAGAACAAGGCCATGCTCGCAGCTTAATGGCTGGACTGAAGACTGAGCCCAGTAGGAGGCAACAGTGGCCCCTATGCTACTTGGAAAAAATAAAGAGGTACAGCTAATTGCTGAGCAGTAGCTCACAAACCCCTCCACTAGGGAAACAATTAGATGATAAAAAAACTGCACATTGAATTGATACCTGTTAACACCAGTATGAAGAAAAGTCACAGTATAATACATGTGGAGATCGCACAAATGCAAAAATACTGATAAAACAACCACTTCCACGCCTTCAATGTATGAGGGGAGTGGTTGCCGTCACCACAATTGCATATAAATAAGGCGATACAAAAGGGTGCCATTAATACAGATACGTGTGGTGCATCATGCTGGCTTACCGCCTATTACACCACTACTATTTGATTGGGCGGGCTGCCCAGCATTTTCTAGGTGTCCAACACAAAACACAGACACCCTCCATTCCCCAGCACTTTTGGGCAAATAGAAGTGACATAGTGGAAAAATATCAAATATGAGGTATTAGTTGATACTTTTTTGGATACCTGTGAATTTTTAATCACTTTTTACTCAAACTTTTGGGGAGGCAAAACCTTTATAAATAAAGGTTACATATTAATAAATCAGACTTTTACAGATGCGGCAATTAAATTATGTTTTTGGTTTTTTTATTTTCCAAAAAAAGTTTCTGTAAATTTAAGTCCTTGTACACTATTCTGCAATACAATTGTAGGCAGGGTGTAATAGGGGCAGTAAGATGACATAATTGGGGGTCTTCAGTAGGCTCCCGCTTGCCATGAATGCTGGTTAGTACCCCACAATTGTGCTGCAGGCGAGCTGATCGAGAAACAGACAGGGGTGCCCCACCTGTATCACTGCCTAGATGCCGCAGTCGTGTTGCTTACAGCATCTAAGTAGTTGAACAACCAAGACCTGAGGAATCTTAGATCCCGGTCTGCTAAAGGCAGGTGTTGGCTGTGACTAACCGCTCATAACCCCACTCCATTCTTCCTTGCCCCGTCTTCCTGACAGGCAGAGGTAGGCAAGGAAGAATCCTGCTAGGCAGGATGAGAAATAAACCCTATAATTCTGCATATGTGGGATGACGTTGTTTTAGGAGCTATAAGGGATGCTGCTTTACACTTTAGACATTACACATCTTTAATGGCGTATAAGCTGTGAATTTTCCATAATGTACTTTCCTAGAACCAAATTGATGAGATTTTAAAAAATCTTATCCATACAATGCAGTGAAAATCTGTGCGGCATCCACACTAAAATTTAACTGTGGTGTAGATTATAAATCTGCAGCAGGTCAATTAAGGATGCAGATGTGCTGCAGTTTTAATGCAGATTTTTACAATTGACTTCTATTGGTAGTTGAAAATCCACAATCGGTCTATAGTTGTCACAGATTTTGCTGTGAAAACAAGGTGGATTCACAGCAAGAACTGCAATATCACTTTTTTACATTGAATTTACATTAGCACAAAAATCTGCTTCAGTAAATCCCACACCAAAATTCACGCTACTTTTCACCAATTTGCTGCTGTGGATTTACTTGCGGAAATGTTGCAGATTTCCCACCGCAGAAAATGTACAGCATTTTCATCCTGTCTGTACATACCCTTAAAGCTGGTTGACAATATCTGTTGGAGTTGTGGATTCAATTGAATTAAAATTAGCAAGCTAGGTATGATATAAATTCACATTTTATGTTATTATTTTATTTTTATTGTATATTTATTTACATTTGTGACACAATAGGTAGACAACATATACTAAAACAGTATATTTTTTTCATATAGTATTAATGTACCTATACATGCATATAATACATGTGATGCTGTATGTATATGTTGTACATATACCTTTCCATATAGAGTAGCGTTTACATAATTTAGACTATCATGCATACTATACATATCGTATGGTGTGCATATAGTTAAATTTACGAAGTATGGATGTTGAACATATACTGTCAAATAGTATAGAATAGATATACATGTCATATAGTGTATATATTTGCAATATAGTGTATAGTGAAAAAATATACATTTCCATATAATGCTTTTCTTATGCATCACTTAGTGTATATGATATAGTGCATACTGTACATGTGTATATATTACATGCAATATGTATATTGTACATATATTTTTTACATGGTATATATAATAGTTATGTATTTTGTTGTAATTACTTGTCTTATATACTACACACACCAACTTCAACCCATGATAGTAAAATAATCCAAATTTTATTAAATGCACTAAATAAAAACATATATAACAAAACTAATAAACACCAAATACATACACACCCAAGAGAAAAACAGCTAACACCCTCCAAAAACAACAAGGTACATAGACATACATATTATATATGAATATAAATAGGGCTAAGATCAATCTATATACAATAAATATCAATATATCAATATGAAACAAACTATACTTAACCCAGTGTCACCGAGTTTATGGAGAGGACCAGCAACCCCGACGCACGTTTCGCTGTTTGCTTTTTCAAGGGGATAGCAGCATAACAAAAGATGGCGTATATAAAGAAAAAATTATCCTATCAGCTAAAATCAAAATTATCCAAAATCAAAAGCCCAATGGAGATAATGTACCCAAAATGGAGGTGAACACCAGCCAATCACAGCATCAGGCTATAATAAAACACCCCCCAGAAGAAATAATACATAAATAAATACAAAACCTAACCACATAGATAATATACAGCCGCAATTATAGTAATATTATATAAATACAACACATAAGTAAAATACAACACATTCCAATGTGAAAAAAAACATAATGCAGTGTAAACATAGATCAGGCACAAACCGGAAGTGTAGATTCCACCATATTGGAAAAGGTATACCCAGCTTATCACATATCCCAAAACTGGAATAGTGTTACCTAATGAACATAAGAGGCGCTCCAAGCGCATAAAATGATTGTGAACACACAGAATAAGTCCAAAAATAGATATGTGTAAAAGAAAAGACGGTGAAAGGGGGAAGTGCGCAGTGACGAAAAGTGAAGAGAAAAGGTGTGTGGGCAAAAAAATGTTGGGAAAAAAATGTGCATAAGCATAAAATACATATATATATATATATATATATATACACACTATAATTCAATGTCATAATACAGTAATAACTATCTACTGCACATATAAATATTATAATCACAAATACACAAATACATGAAAAAATAATGCATAAATAACATGCAACATATAAAAATTGAATAATAAATATATAGATGGTACATGCGGCTGTATATTAAACAAATGCGGGGGGGGGGGGGGGGGAATGCGGGGGAAAAAGAAAAATATTTGTGTACTGTGCCAACAATCCATCCAATAAAAATAAATATATATACAAGTGCAAAAATATGTGAAGTTAAAAAAATAAATAAAAAAATTGTGATATATTCATGAAAATATATAAATAAGCCATTATTTAATCTTCAAAATATCTCTACAGGACAAAAAATAGTAGATAGCAGGCATCCATTCACAGAACTCCCAAGATAGTCAAAGACACAACACGATATAAAAATGGAACAAAATATACTACACTAAATTATATACTACAGTAAATATATATTCTGTACCTTTCCATATAGAGTTGTCCTCATGCATTTATTATTTTATTATTATTATTATTATTATTTATTTTAGAGCGCCATTAATTCCAGGGTGCTGTACATTTAAGGGGAATTACATACATAACAAATGTTGAACAAATACAATGGTGACAAAAATGACTAGTAACTGATACAGAGAGGAAAGAGGACCCTGCCCGCGAGGGCTTACAATCTACAAGGAAGAAGGGGAGAGACAGAAGGTGTGGGGCAGACATGTTTGCGGGCCGGTGTAGTGGTGGTGGGGTTAGTGTGGGTTGTAGGCTATCCTGAAGAGATGGGTTTTCAGGTTGCTTTTGAAACTGGTGAAAGTTGGGGAGAGTCTGATGTTTTGGGTTAAGGAGTTCCAGAGTGTGGGTGAAGCACGGGAGAAGTCTTGGAGACGGTTATGTGAGGAGCTGATGAGAGGGGAGCAGAGGAGAAGGTCCTGTGAGGAGCGGAGATTGCGTGAGGGGAGGTATCTGGAAATTAGGGCAGAGATGTATGGAGGGGAGAGGTTATGGAGAGCCTTGTAGGTCAGGGTTAGTAATTTGAACTGAATTCGTTGGGCAATGGGCAGCCAGTGAAGGGATTGGCAGAGGGGAGAGGCAGAGGAGTAGCGAGGAGAGAGGTGAATCAGACGGGCAGCAGAGTTAAGGATGGATTGGAGGGGAGCGAGGGTGCTAGCTGGGAGGCCACAGAGAAGGATGTTGCAGTAGTCAAGGCGGGAGATGACGAGGGCGTGGACTAGCGTTTTTGTACTGTCAAAGTTGAGGAATGGGCGGATGCGTGAAATATTTTTCAGGTGGAGGCAGCAGGCAGAGGTGAGGGCTTGGATGTGCGATTTGAAAGACACAGAGGAGTCAAAGGTTATCCCAAGGCAGCGGACTTGTGGAGCTGGTGAGAGGGTGTGGCCATTAACAGTGATAGAGAGATCAGGTGGAGGGAGAGAGTGGGATGGTGAAAAGATGATGAATTCTGTTTTATCTACATTTAGTTTTAAGCGACGGGAGGAGAAGAAGGAGGAAATGGATGATAGGCATTTTGGGATCCGGGAGAGAAGAGAGTTAATATCAGGACCGGAGATATAAAGCTGGGTGTCGTCCGCGTACAGGTGGTAGTTAAAGCCATGTGAGGCTATGAGCTGACCCAGACCAAGAGTGTAGATAGAGAAGAGGAGTGGGCCCAGGACAGACCCCTGAGGGACACCAACAGAGAGCGGGTGGGAGGAGGAGGTGGTGCAGGAGTGAGAGACACTGAATGTCCGTTCAGAGAGGTATGAAGAGATCCAGGAGAGGGCCAGGTCCGTGATGCCGAGGGAGGAGAGGATTTGTAGCAGGATGGAGTGGTCGACCGTGTCAAAGGCAGAGGACAGGTCTAGGAGGAGGAGCACAGAGTAGTGGCGTGAGGCTTTAGCAGTTACTAGGTCGTTGGTGACCTTGGTTAGGGCAGTTTCAGTGGAGTGGTTGGGTCGAAAGCCTGATTGGAGTGGGTCAAGGAGAGAGTTGGAGGAAAGGTGGGAGGACAGTTGAAGATAGACGTGCTGTTCCAGGAGTTTGGATGCAAAAGGAAGCAGTGAGATGGGGCGATAGTTGGACAGTGATGAGGGGTCGAGAGATGGTTTCTTAAGGATAGGTGTGATGGTCGCGTGTTTAAGAGAGGAAAGGAAGATGCCAGAGGTTAATGATAGGTTGAAAAGGTGGGTGAGGGCTGGGATGAGGTAGGATGGCAGTGGGTCAAGGTTACAGGTAGTGAGGTTGGATTTGGACACTAGAGAGGAAAGGTTATCGTGACTAACAGTGGGAAAGCAGGTTATGGAAGTGTTCACTGGGGACTGTGTCAGGGTGAGGGTGGGTGGTGGCGATGGTAGGGGTATAGAGGTGGGTAGTGGGGACTGAGGGGTGAAGCTTTCTCTGAGGAGGTTGATCTTATTTAAGAAATGAGTGGCAAAGTCGTCCGCTGATAGGAGAGATGGGGGAGGAGTTGCTGGGGTGTGAAGGAGAGAGTTGAAGGTGTTGAATAAATGTCTGGGGTTGTGAGACAAGGAGGATATGAGAATGGTGAAGTAATCCTGTTTGGCGGTAGTGAGTGCAGACTTAAATGTGTGTAGCGATTGTTTGTATGAGGTGAAGTCGTCGGTGGAGCGGCTTTTCTTCCAGCGGCGTTCAGCAATTCTGGAAGCTCGCCTCAGTTGTTTAGTGGAGGCTGTGTGCCAGGGTTGTCTGTTGATGTTGCGGGTTCTGTTGTGTGTGAGAGGAGCGACTGAGTCAAGGGTGGTGGTGATTGTGTTGTTGTAGAAAGCAGCGGCTGTGTCTGGGTTGTCAAGTGAGGATATGGTCATAGTTGCCAACTTTTGAAAATGAAAAAGCAGGAGACTGAAGAGAAAAATTTGCATGGACACGCCCATCTTGCTGGCGTGCCACGCCCTTCAAAAAGCCACACCCACTCCGCCTAACTGCAGAACGGCTTTGGAAGAAAGCCAGGTACAGGCCCTTATAGCCAGGTAGTAGCCCCCCATAACCAGGTAGTGCCCCTTACAGGCAGGTAGATGCCCCCTTGTAGCCAAGAAGATGCCCCCCTTTGTTAGCCAGGTAGCTGCCCGCCTTTGTTAGCCAGGTAGATGCCCCCCTTTGTTAGCCAGGTAGATGCCCCCCTTTGTTAGCCAGGTAATTCCCCCCTTTGTTAGCCAGGTAGATGCCCCCCTTTGTTAGCCAGGTAGATTCCCCCGTTAGTAGCCAGGTATTTCCCCCTTTAGTAGCCAGGTATTGCCCCCTTTAGTAGCCAGGTATTGCCCCCATATTAGCCAGGTATTGCCCCCTTTGTAGCCAGGTATTGCCCCCTTTACTAGCCAGGTATTGCCCCCTTTACTAGCCAGGTATTGCCCCCTCTGTAGCAAGGTATTGCCCCCTCTGTAGCCAGGTATTGCCCCCTTTAGTAGCCAGGTATTGCCCCCTTTGTTAGCCAGGTATTGCCCCCATTGTTAGCCAGGTAGATCCCCCCTTATAGCTAATAAAAATAAAATAATAAAAGTCACTCACCTCACCAGGCTCCTGCAGCTCCGGACACCGCGTCGCAGGGGAGTGAGTGCAGCTGCGCGTCACTTCCCCTGTGACGCTGACCTGTATGTACGGCGCGCACCGGCGCCGGACATACAGGGGGAGGAGGGAGGAGGGAGCGATCCCTCCTGCCTCCTCCCTGCATAGCGAGACTCCGGGCGGGTGAAGCGGGCGCAGCGGGCACTTCACCCGCCTGTAGGAGCGGCCTGGTGGCGCCAGAGTAGCGCACTGGCGCTACTCTGTCGCCGCGGTCATTTAAAGGACCCCCGCTGCCTGCTGGCGGCGGGAGGAATGCCAGCTCTCCCGGGAGGTCGGGGGGGGGACCCCAAATAGCAGGACCCCCCGCCAAAAACGGGAGAGTTGGCATGTATGGATATGGTAGAAAGAGGTGTAAGAGAGACAGAGTGTGTGCGAGGGTTGAGGTTTTGTAAGTTCCTGCGGGGGTGCACTAGATGTGAGACAGGAGGAGGAGATGGTGGAGATGGTAATCAGGTTGTGGTCAGATATGGGGTGAGGGGAGTTTGAGATGTCAGATAGGGGGTAATTTTGTATACATAGTATGTATATAGTACTTGCCATGCAGTATTTATGTGTATGTTGCACATATACCATTGCATAGTATATATTATAGATATACTTGTCGTGTCATTTATATATATATATTTATATAGGTATATATATATATCCATACACCCAGAATATACCTTATATATAGTATGCTATGTATAGCATACTATACATGTCACATACTGTATAGTACACATATAGTTTAAAAGAGCTGTGCCCATTCTGTACCTAGAATATAGTTTCTCTGTGATGTCCGTGTAATCTTGCAGTATTGACACTTGTGTCCTAGCGTTATCTCATCTTTGTATCATTGTCTACTGATGTACCATTTCATTACAGTTTCTACAATAGAGCTGAGTCTAGGCCTTTTAGCGCATAGCTCATTGCACAAAGAAACACTGTAAATGGCTTATTGTATATGAGATGATGTGGATCAGAGCACATCAGAATCAATAAGCAGCTAGTCACAACCTGGCAAAGTGTTCTTGGTCGGTTTCCTTTTAGTAAGTATGAATTCTAAAATGCAATGTCAAATACACAATCAAGTAAGAGAACTGCAATAAAACATTGGCTTGACACTTTTGTGGTTACATTTTCCCCTTTTTACACCTATTGACCTTTTTTGAAATGGTTTTATGAAAAGGAAGGATACAAAACACAAATTTCATGATTTAATAATACGTTAATGATGAGTGAGGTGCACTGGGAGGGTGTCTCGGCTATGGCTGCAAGGACATTAATACATGGAGTCATTTGACCTCCATCCATAAACAAAGGCAGAAAGTTCAAAGGTTAATATAAAGAAGTTGTAAATATCCATGAACTTAAAGCCAACCTGTCAGGTGATTTATGCTGCCCTATCTGAGAGCAGAATATGATGGAGGGAGAGATGCTAAATAGGTTTAATTGATTTTAATTAGAGTGAATCCAGGCAGGACTCCTAGGAGAGAGGGTGAGAGTCCTTCACAGCCCGCACACACAGGCTGATTGACAGCTTTCCCTGTATCATTGTGTGTGCAGAGAAGGCAGAGAAGAGATGGATGTACTGTGTGTGGGTGTGGTAAGCAGAACAATCACTGTTTTTCATCTTCTCCAGATCTACTCCCAAGTGTTTCTTACACCAAATCATAAAAAAGTATAAACTTATATATTACTGAAATTCTGTTCTGGTGTGGTGAAACAAAACTGCAAGTGTTAAGACCACTTGATCAGTGATATGTCTGGAGAAGAAGGCATTAAAGGGGTTGTATCATTACGTTAAATGGTCTTCAGAATAAGGGGACAGTGAAAACAAGCAACTTTGCAACTAGATGTCATTTGCAAAGCTGTCTTGTTTTCACTGTGTCTCTTATCTTCGTTTTGTGTAAACACTGTTCCCCCTGTGTCGGTCGGATTCCACCTCCTTTCATTTCATTGGCTGACAGCTCTACTAATTTACATTCTGGCCCCTGGTCATATTCACGGGAGTGTGCATTCCTGCCTCTCTCACTCAGAATAAGGGGCCGGCAACATTTCACTCTGCACAGCCAGCAGCTCCACACACTGCAGCTGCTTCTACAATCAGAAAACAGTAGAATTGTGCTCGGTGCCTAAAGCTCCTGCGTGTAAACATAGAAGGTAGACAGATCTGTGCTGCTCTGGATGAGTTCATAGAAGACTGGATTCAACTGTAACAAACCCCCAGCTGTGAGAGAAGAGGTCAGTGCTCTGAGTTCATAGAAGACTGTCCAGACTGAATGCAGGGCTTTGGTATGTAAAAAATACCGCTCTTACAAAATAAGACTGCATAGGGAGAGGAAGGACACAGTGACATGTGGACACAGACAGAGATCTCAATCAAACACACTGACTCGGGAGTGAGCATGAACAGTGAAGGGGGGGGGTGATGTCATCCCCCTTCAGTTAGGAAACACCCAGCTGGGAGGGGAAGAAACGCCCCTGGATTTTAGGAATTGAGAAACTGAAAGTGCAAGGAAACACACGAACTGATGAAGCGATAAATCCCCTTTAAGCATACGCTGAAAAGTACACTTTGCCCATAGTGAAGCCTGGCAGTGACTCGGTGTTGAATTGGGGTTGCTTTGCTTCCTCTAACAATAGAAATATGCTACATGTGGAGGTGGCTTGGAACCAATCAGGTGTCAATTAACACTAAAATAAACCTTCTTGTTTTCTGTGAGGAAGCTGAAGCTTGGCCGTCAATGGACCTTCCAATAGAGCAAACCCTAAAGTCCACCAAGGCTTAGTATCAGAATTATTAGACGATTCTGGAGTTGCCATCACAGTCACCTTACTTGAACCCAATCGAACATTATTGATGGGATTTGAAGAATTCAGTGGCAGCACATAAACTCCAGAGCAATCTAAATGCCATTGCCGATTATGGATAGCCATTGAATATAAGGGATAGACTGCGATTCTTCAGGAACCTGGAATCTGGCTATGCATTGTATTTCCAGCAGATCATATCAGCAAAAGAGTGCTTCACTGAGTACTAAAGGGACTTAATCATTCTGAGACTGCACTAGTCATTAAAAGTGGCATTTTGTGTTGTGGAGAAGCCATTTGGTATATTAGTTGTGTTGAACTAATTAAATTGTTCTTGTTTCTTCTAAAGTGTAGGCTGGCCCCATTCAATTTCATTATCCCTGCCATGTATACGCCATGACATGTCACTTCTTTCCCCCCGACGTTCAGTACGCGTCGGGCAAGACAGCAGGTCTACGAGACCTATATTTACCGTAATTACAGGATGTATTTTGGAGCGCATTGTCCTGTAAAACGCTGTGTGAACATACTCTAACAAACACAAATCTGTGTTTAATAGCTGAACATTCTGGCATTATGAATATGGCATAACTTAGTGTTTAGGACTCCTTAGTGTTAGGACTCCTGATTCGTATTTTTGCTCCTGTTAAAACTTTTATGATGATCTGAATTCTTTGAGGCCTTGGAGGCATGAATGGTAAACAATATTCAACATGGAGCTGCTTCCTCCTTTTTTGTAGAGCAGTGACTAAACAGGTTTGCAGGATGGAGTCTTGTCATGGACTTTTTTTTTGTTATTTCCGTAACAAATGTTCATTTGGATTGATAGCTAGCCTGGTCACTGGCTGTCATTAAATGGGTATTCTTTTCATTAAGAAAAGCTGAAAGATTCTTTGTGATTTGGTAAGATGCATTATCATCCTGAAAACTGACGTCATCATCATCATCAAACCTATTTTCTAGCTATGAAGAGAGAACAGTTTCTATGTACACCTGTACATTGACTGTTGAGGTAGTGATTGCCACCTCCTCTGGTGCTTTACCTGACATACAACTCCCCAATGTAGACCTCCGTGGCTGCCATCTTACTATTCCTATTCTACCATCAGAGTGTTATAGGAAAACCATTTTGTGTACTGTTCTGTAATGTATTATTATTGCAGAACAGTGTTTAAGCGGTTGTGCCCCCTAGCGGTCAATAACCCAAGCGAGAATACAAGTGATAAAAAAAAATAAAAAAGTAAATTTTCAGTTGCCATTTTACAAATAAAATAATAATGATAAATAACATTATTGGTATTGCTTCACATGTAAAAGTCTGATCTATTTAAATATAATGTTATTTATCCCATACAATTAACACTACAGTGTTTTTTTGGTCACTTTGCATCCCTAACAATTTGTAAAAAAATATTTAAAAGTCGCATATATTCCAAAGTGGTAATAGAAGTATTCCAGCATCCACACATTGCTCAAAAAATTAAAAACTATGTTTTTATTGATAAATCCATGTTAAAAAAACAAAAACATTATAGTGTGAACAAAACAGATACGCTATCAGCTTTGTTTTGTAATGTTTTTTTTTTTATTAATATGGATTCACCATGCTATTGCTATTCTTGTCACTTTCTAATTGTCTAAGATTTTTACACCTATGGATGTATTCTTGTGATGCCAGTGATCCTTTTTGGTTGTTTCATGCCTTTATGTTTACAGCTATTGCTTGTATGGGGCGCACTTGCGTTCTACCCTGTATTATTTGGATGCTCTTTATGACAACCTTCCGGTTCCGGTGTATATAGAGCGCGCACACGTTCCACTCAACGTTTTGTGTCCTGTTTGGTTTTTGTATGTGATGTGATTTATAGTGCAGTTTTTTATGTTTATTCTGTGTTTTTCATTAATTGTTGGGCAACAATAATGTTTATTTTGATTTGGTCGTCTGGATCTATATACTTCATGTAGGGTGGCACGTTAATGGGGGTGAATCCGTTTTCCTGTTTTATACTCCAAAATATATATTCTGAGTGGTTCACTGATGTGTCTGTATTAAATTGGTCGCATCTGATTGGCTAAGCTTCCTTTATATGTTTATCCCAGACCCTCGCTATCATACCACTTTAGAAAGCGCACGAGAAAAGTGCAACAGGGCGTGACGCTGCTAACCCATTGGCTCCACTAAACTGTTAAGCATACATTATTAGGTGATTTATATGGCTAGGTTCACACGGCTTAACTGCAGGACGTAATTACGTCCCGCAATTACGCCGTGTGGGATAGAGCGGACAATTATTACTAGCGACGCGTATACGCCGGAGAGGAGAGGTAATCCATAGTTCTCTATGAGAACTGTGGATTACCGTAATGAATGGGCCGTTTTCAGCCCATAATTTGCGCACTTCGGCGCGTAATTACTGACCGAAATACGGCCCATTTTAAGCCGTGTGATCATGGCCTATGTGTTACGATGCTTCCATTTGGTATATGTAATGTTTATATACTTTGGGTGGCACCTACTTTATATACTTTGAGTGGCTGCAACATTTTTTTTGTATTTTGCACCTAAAAACTATTGACACCCTATTCTCAATGTAAATGAACTGTATTACACCAAAACTAGGCGCATTATACGCCAGGCATGACACATTTGAATGCGCCTAGATTAGGAACACCAATTATATTATGCAAGGTATACCAGACTCCAGATATTTGACATGTTCTTTAATTCAGGCGCACTTTACACTCATTTAATGTGCCTTAAAAACTGGCGTGGAGGCGTCTCTTTTCTGACATGTTTCCCTTTAAGTTTACAATGTGGGCAGTTGGAGCGTCTTCTTTTGAGTGTCGATTTTAATCACTATTTAATGGTCATTATTCGTAGTGTCTATTTTATTCATTACATTAATTATATTTTATTTTCTATTGGTTTACTGTAAATTGTTAGGTTTTTCCAACATAAATTGCATGTTGTGTTAGCTAGTGCTATATTTTTGTAGGTTGTTTCAATAAAACGTAGTTCTTAATTTTTTGAATGCCTCGTGGACGCTGGAATACTTCTGTCATCTTTTTGGGATCTAACTACAAGGACTTCTTCCATTCTTTTTCCGTGCTGATAGGCGAGCTGACTATTTTTTCATGGTAACATATTAAAATGATACCAATAAAAACTACATTTCACCCCAACGAAAAAAAAAAATGAAAAAAGTGATTGGCTGCAATGCAAATTTAAAAATAATTTTTACAATTTTTTTTAGGTACTAAATCGTAATGAAAACTGATTGGAATTTATTTCAGACAGATTTTTTTTATAGTTTAGGATAATCAGCTGATTAGCAAATGTTGTAAAAGTTTAACTTTTTTTTTTAACACTTGTGTCCTCAGTACATTCACTGTTATCTTAGGGGCCATTTACACAACACAGACCAAATAACGGTCGGGAAATGCCAACCGGTATTTGGTTTGTTTTTGGCACAAAGGGGGACGGCTGTTCCCCACGGTTTGCGGATCCAAGCTGTCCCACTTCGCACCCACATGTTCATGTTATGTCCGAAAACCTAGCGAAAGAATGAAAATTTTTTTTGTTTTTCGGACCGCCGGTGGTCTAAAAACAACGCCTGGCGGAAAATCTGTGCAGTGAGGACTGCTTGAGGGGATATCCATAGAGGTCCGTTCTCAAGATTGTCAGACGGTTTACAGACGCCTTTCAAAACCGAAAACCATCTGAAAATCCGGCTGAAAACCTGTGCATTGGAGACAAGCCCTTAAAGTATAGAACAAAATATGAATCATGCAAATACAATATTGCAATGGAATATTAAAAAAAGCACTGTTTGTTCAATGTTTGATGATATTATCAGCCACATAAAGGTATATATTTGTCTGTTATATTAATAATGTATGCATTGCAAATCTCTGTCCATTAAGGTCTTTGATCCACACTCTTTCCTAGTCATATTGTTAAAAGACAGAGTGGCTGAGAACCTTGGAGCTGCCGATGCATCAGCTGCCATCCATCTAAGTTAATGAAATCCGTATTTTAATACATTATAAAAAATCAAGACAAGCCTACTGTAGTTTGCAGGTAATTTAATGTATTGAGTAGATTAAAACAAACTGCAAAGACTTTCTACTCTGCAGAGATCAAAGGCACTAATTTCATTGTTCTACTTTAGTGTTTATGGACTTCAAAAAGATGGTACGGCTCACAAGGCTTTTAATGTTATCTGTACCGTTGCTTTGAAAAGCAAGGAGAATGTCTTCATTAACCAAAGCTGCTTCTTGGACCCTCTCGTCTGCCTGGGTTTTCAAAGATTAGGTGGAAAAAATAAATATTCCTGTATCCTCTAATCATTATATTTACTTGTTACATGATGGCTACACTCACTGAAATAAGGGCTGGGAATCTAAAGGGAGCATTGAAACTGCACTAATTATTGGGATTTGTTGATAATTACGGCCGCTCTGTAAGAGTTTTTATGACGTATGTAATAGTGTTGAGTCTCATTTTTCTAATTATAATATTTTCTGTCATTTTTGGAGGAAGTTCCACCATACTGGTAAACAGTCCTAATTAGCATCTGTGAATGTAAAGGATGTAACACAGCAAACGATTTACAGCAAGGGTTAAGACCACCGCTGTTACAAGGCATGTGGATCATATGATAATAGGGTTTGCTTTACAGTAAATGACTCATAAAGTGTATTAGAAGACAGCCCTATGGAAGGCCATTTTTGGACACCCACAGTACACATACTATGAACAGACTACTCATAGTTCTACTAAACCACACATATCTTACCCTTAAACTTTATGGTAATCAATGTTTAGGAGATTGATCAGGAGGTCTGAGTGTTGTGGCCTCCACAGAGACATTATAATGGAGCTGTGTGAAACTGATCTTAAAGGGGTTATCTCACTACAAGGATTGCTTTTTATATTAAAGATCTTGCAAAAACAAGTCACCTTGCAATATATGTCCATTAACATTGTCCTACCTATTCCTACTCTTGTATGGACTGCATCAGCTCCTCAGGTCGCTATAGCTGTGTGATCTCTCCTGATAAGCTGCCAGCACTGGTTACTATAGCTACAGACCTGGCTTCTACTGCAGCCTAGTGGAAGCCAGTAAGCACGCCCCTGAATTCAAAGTGAAACCAAGAAAACAGAACTGAGGTAAGAGGAATCAACGTAGTGAGACAACCCCTTTAAGTGAACTTTGCAAGTGACTGCCATTATTGCCACTTTTGTTTATTACTTTTTCTGTCTTCATTCATTTATAAAAAAAAAAATAAAAACACTGTAATAATTAGGTGCTGATGTATTTTAGGTTTTATCTCTTAGCGTACAGATTTGTTTGCACTATAATTCAGAGGATTTCATTTTCTTTCCGTCTTGTTTCCGTCTTACTGTCCATCCTTTACAACAATATGACATTATTGAAAATACCATAGTTTGTGCAAGCTGGATTTTTGTAGTTAAAGAGGTTTACTCACAAAGATTAGCTTTCAACATGTAGGTACAGGTAAATAAAGACCTTTTCTAAATACATTGCTCTATTAATATTACCCTGGTAAGGATGTAAGAGAAATTTTATCTGCTCTGAGTGCACACAAGTTTCTCTGGTTACAACCATATCTCCTTTCCTGATTAGACAGAGAGCAGGGAGTGACATCACCATGGACTAGTCGGAGCTCACTCCAAAGCAGAGTCTTTATCTCTAACAAGGGCACCTTTTTTCTTTTTTTTTTACAGATAAGCAATTATTTTCACTCCTCTGAGTGTAGCTTTCTTTGCTGAAGATTAAATCTCCTGCACTTATATCTTTGTAATGTCTCAGCTAGTTATAGGGAAGCTAAGTATGCCAATCACTGCTATAGAACCACCCACAGCCTGATGAGGCAGAGTGAATGTAAAGCTGCTTGTGATGCTGTGAAACTGTATGGTGAGAAAACACCTTTACGGACACAATTCTGTCCAATTCCTCATGGCTATTTTCTCAGGAACGATTTTTCGTTGGATTTCCTGGCTGCTTGTCCTTTTGATGTTATTGATCCAAGTAAAATGAATATCAACCACATCTATTTCTTCCCCAATAAGTGTGAAATTCGACATTTTACTGGTTATGGTCTTTGTTATCTTCACGTTGAGGTTGAGCTGACTATTTTGACGATTCATATACAGGAGCCAAGACCAAATCAATGTTAACAGAGGCCCAATGGGCAAAAAGGAAACAATGTTGTGTAATGTGTCCTAATTCAAAGCGCTGATAAAACATTTACATTACTGTGCCCTCTTTTCTTTCTCCGCCCCTCTTCTGCTGGTTTGTGATCATATTCTGTCCACGGTGCCTCTTCTGCATTTGTGTTGTTGGAGATGTACTTAAAAACTTTGAGTTATCCTATGTACTGTTTTGGGAGAGCTAGTAAAAACTGGACTTTGGAGGCCCCTGGGCATTTTTTGCCCTCTCAGTAATCTGCACCATGGTGTATAAACAGTACACCCAGTCCAATGTGTATAAAACTTATATCTCTATCAGAATTAATGTGCAAGATTCAAAGAGTCAAAAGTCCCAGGAAACCCTTTTGTTTCAGAAACAAGGGGAAAATTACATATCTGAATACCCCAGCAAGTAATGGGGAGGGGTCCTATCTTTTAGGCTGTGTCCAGAAAATGTACACGATCTTGAAAGCCGCCATATTAAATCAAGGGCAATTTTTTTCTATGGGAAGGCGGTCATGTAGCATTTAAAAAAAGACCAGAATTGTCTAGATTTACAGTATTTCATGTGCTTCATAAGTTATCGACATAGAAAATTCTCATGCTGGTGCCTAATGATTGGATCCAACGCCTTCAGCTTCTTGTTCAGTACATGGGGCAAGACATTCATCGCGTCAAATAGTTGTTGTTGTTGCAACTTTCGACGTTGATGACGTTTGAACCACAATTGAAGTCCATTCTGGTCTTTTTTTGGTATACCGGGTTTCCCCCTTAGTAAGACACCCCCGATAGTAAGACATAGCGGGGAGTTTAGGGACGTCGACTAATGTAAGACGTACCCCGAAAGTAAGACGTAGTAAACTACGTTGTCTGCGCTTGGGCGCTGCGATGGCCCGGGCGCCGACAGGGACGCTTCAGTTATATGCGCTCCTCCGGAGCGCATATAGGTGAAGGGATATCACTGCGGGGCACAGAGCGAGCGCTCCGGCTCCGCGTGGCCTCCGGGCGACCGCGACTGGGCTGTCCTGAGATCCCGGCACAGGCAGCGTGTGGTCATCACGCTGCGTGCGAGGCCTGATGATGTCACCCCCCCTGTGCCGAGAAGAAGATTTGAGCAGAGCGGAGACCGCGGGAGACGGAGCAGCGGGGATTTCCCGTAAGTGATTGATTGTTTTTTTTATTTTGATATTATTGCCTACAGCCTGCTTATCTGCCCTATACCTTCCTACAGCTGCCTATACCTGCCCTATACCTGCCTACAGCTGGCCCTATACCTGCCTACAGCTGCCTATACCTGCCTACAGCCGGCCCTATACCTGCCTACAGCTGCCTATACCTGCCTACAGCTGCCTATACCTGCCTACAGCCGGCCCCCATACCTGCCTACAGCTGCCTATATCTGCCCTATACCTGCCTACAGCGCCTTTTTATCCCTGCCCTATACCTGCCTACAGCTGCCTATACCTGCCCTATCCTGGGCCTACAGCCGGCCTATACCTGCCTACAAGCTGCCTTTTAAACCTGCCTACAGCTGCCTATACCTGCCTACAGCCGGCCCTATACCTGCCTTTCAGCTGCCTATAGCTCCTATACCTGCCTACAAGGGTGCCTAAATAACCTGCTTAACAAGACCCGGCCCATACCCTACAGCTGCTTATACCTGCCCTATACCTGCCTACAGCCGGCCCTATACCTGCGTATGGGGCCATATACCTGCCAATATAAGATATACCCCGAAAGTAATACATAGTGGGACTTTTGGGGGGAAAAAGAATGTAAGACGCTGTCTTACTTTCGGGGAAACACGGTACTATAGGACCACCTTTCCGTTGGAAAAGCCTGCCCTTGATCCAAAATAGCAGCTTTCATGATGGTGGCTATTTTCTGGACATAGCCTAATATATAGGCCCCCTCACTCGTTTCTTGCTGGGGTATTCACATATGTCATTTTCCATTTTGTTTCTGAAATAAAAGTGTGTTCTTGGACTATTGATTTACCCTGTTTTATGATTTGCAGAGAGATAGTAGAAGGCGAGTCAAGCACCAGGATCACAGTATGTCTTGAAAACACCTTTTTCTGTTTAGGCATGCAGTGCAGATTGCAAAGAGCAGTACTTTAAGCCAGTTTCTTTTTTATGACTTTTTAGTAAAAAAAAAAAAAATACAATTTAGTTGTTAGAAGACTTTCACATTATTTCTCTTTGCAGTCTCCTGCCACTGAAATACACTTGTTCCAGTACTCAGGAGGCATCTTACTCCCAGAGGGTTAGAAGTCTTTTGACTGTATGTTGACCCATTCTTGCACAGTCAGTAACCTACTATTTCTAATTGAATTTCTTTCCTCCTAAACATTAATTAAGTGGACTGACGAGATGATAATGTGATGGTGCTAAATTAAAGCTATGGAGGATAAGGTAGGACATTCCACCAAAGCTCTCATCAAAGCGCCAGCGTGAGGGTAAGCATTGCCTTCATTGGTTGAGGTTGTGGGTTTAATTTGAGACTTTTAGGGTTAAATGTATGTACGAGGCTGCGCCAGTATTCTGGTGTCCTTTCAGCCCAAAACCTGGTGCAGCCCTGTTCTTTAGATTTATAATTAGACGCACTCCAAAATGAGGCGCATTATCGGGTGCCCGCGGCTTCCTATAATGCGCCCAAGATGTGGGGGCATTCAGGAGGCGTGTTGCACCACAACCGTATGATTCTACACATTTATTACTGAAGGACAGCAAAACAAGACACGTTACAGCTGGAACAGCCAGACCAAGTTAAAAGTGTTTTACCTGAGTTGTTATTTTGGAGCTAGAAAGCGCCAAATCTATGACCCATAGTAGAACAGATTCATAAATTCAGGCGCATTCTACACTACTAATGTGCGCAAAAACATTGTCATTTGGGCGCCAAAATACATACATGTCACCCTTAGACTCCTTTTAGAACAGTGTTTCTCAACTCCAGTCCTCAAGACCCACCAACAGGCCAAGTTTTCAGGATCTCCTCACTTTGACAGTGAACTAGTTATTGTCATCTTTCTGCACAGCTGATATAATTTAGTCAGTGCATTTGTGGGAGATCCTAAAAACATGCCCTTTTTGGGGTCTTGAGGACTGGAGTTCAGAAACACTGTTTTAGACGTTCTCTGGTTGACTTGCACAAATCATACACTTAAAACTGAGGGTGAAACTAATTCTCAACTGATTTTTAAGTCTTGAGTAAATCTGAGTTGGAATAACGCTTCAGTTTGTCTAACATTTACTAATAATTTGCGGCAACACCTTTTTTAATTTCCTGCCCCAACATGTTGATTACAACCGACAGGAAGGGGGGAAAGAGCAGCTAGCACTTCTGAGGACAAGTGCAAACATGCAAGTGTTGGTCTAATGAGTCATGTCTACCCTTTTTGGGGTGTTCACTGGAATACCGGTTGGTTTATCCACGGGAATTTAACTGTTTTGGGCCGTGCACCACCGCCAGGGCCGGCTTTTCTATGCGATTAGCGAAGAAAAACCTTCCCATTGACGTTCATATTCCGTCCGAAAACCGGTCGGAAGAATGAACATGTTCTATATTTTTCGGACCGCCGGTGGTCTGAAAAACCGCTGGGCGGAAAACCCGTGCAGTGGAGGCCGCTGCGCAGGTTTTCCATAGCAGCCCATTTTAAAGTTTGTCAGCCGGTTTGCAGATGTTTTTCAAAACCGAAAACCGTCTGAAAAACCGTCTGCAAACTCGTGCCGTGGGGACAAGCCCTTACTCTTTGTAACAACAGAGCATTAAAATTCCTGTGTCTCTCAGTGCTGCAGGTTCTAAACAAAAAAAGAATTTTTAAAAATGCTTGAGAAATAATAAAAAATTAGGTAACACTCCCTACATGCCAGCTAGTGCACCAGAAGATATTACACTGTTGTACAGCCTGTTTTGATATGTGCTACAGACGCTACTATTCCTTTCTCTTCCTGTAGCGGCAGCTATGTTTTTCTTGCTGTTAAACATTACTCTAATTTGAATGATTCTGCTGATCCTACCTGGGATTACTTGCAAATGTTTCCAATAATGCTACTTAATGATGAAATTATTGTATGCTATGGGAGAACTAGGTTTTACAGCTCAGTCCTGTCATTGCAATTTTCAAATTACAGTGTTCTTTCACAGCTGCTACTCTAGCATGCCACCCACCTGGCTTCACAGCACAGATTCTGTATCCCCACAAAGTTCAGATTGCAACTCTCGGATTAATGTATTCCTTGATGTATAGCAAAATGTGCTTTAATAAGCATCTGGTTAGGATAGACCCTAGTCATCAAGGTTTCAAGCCCCTGTAACATTGTTGATGAGAGCTTTAAACTAGCTGTTGCCCATTGTAGGGAATAAGATAATGGAATTTGGTAGTCTAGCCCCAATTTCCTTCTTAGGTTATAAATTGTATTGTGGTAATTTTATATAACTTGTGGAAGGATTTTAATTTGTATGGATGCAAGCGAAATAGTCCAGAATTTAAGGAGGGATGAATATTTCTAATGTCAGATGAGTGTTTAGGGTTCACACGACAATTATTGCGGGATGTATTTCACCCACAATTACTCCATGTGCTCGGGAGCGGGGGCGTATACGGAGTTGACATGTCACTTATCTCCCCGCTTGCCGTATTGTGTGAACTTGGAGAGGAGGCGTAATCCATAGTTCTCTATGAGAACTGTGGATTACCATAATGACTGACGGGGCGAGATACGTCCGTGTGAACAGGTGAGGGTTCTAATGTTGGCAGTTTTATCTAACAGGTATTTGGGGCATATTCTTTGAATATGCCATGAATCCTAAAGATGGGAATACCTCCTTATTTATTGGGAAGTACTGTCTTCAACTTTCTGATATATTTTGTATTAAAGAATTATGCTGGCTGTCACAGAATGAAAACATTTAGCAACTAAGTAATGATGACACAGGTACACAGATTGTAAAGTGCATCAGTGCTCTCCTATAACATGCTGCCTACCTATTGACACACCAAAAAAAAGAACAAAATGCAAACACACAGACAAAACAGCAGCACTCAGCAGAGGCCAAGATACAGAGAAGCACTGAATAAATGGACTTCTTAAATTGCATTACTGCTAAATCTAGAATACCTGAAGATCAGAGGTTGCCAGGGTACACCTTGATCAAACTGTGAGGGCCCATCCACCAATGGCAAGGTGAGCAAGGGATCAGAAAATTATGTGGGAGTGGGAGTCTGTGTAGAGTAAGTATCTATCTGAACTGTGGCCACCTTGTCGTTGGTTGATAGGCTCTCACAATTTGATCCAAGGCTTTGTCTCACCATGCTGTTTCTCAGAGCAGCTTCAGAATCTCCCTTCTTTCCTCTTCCTGGTTAGGCTGTGGGTGGTTCTGTAGCAGTGATTGGCATATCAGTTTTGTATTTCCTAATTGCACTGACAAAACTGCTGGAGGTGTAATCTATAGTGCAGAGAGCTTCAAAACTTAAAGTAAACAATCAAAAGTGACTCATCTCCTTTGTTGGAGATACACTCGATTCTCATGATGCTATCCATCCTGGTGACAAAACTCCCTGCTCTCAGATAAGACAAAGAGGTGGAGAGGGGGGCGGTAACCAGAGAAGCCTGTGTGCACTCAGAGTAGATCAAAACTCTCTTATCTCCTGTTCAGGGAAAAATTAAAAGTATATGGGTCACATGTATGAAAATTGTCGAGGTCTAAAGCTCACTTTGTTGCCCATAGCAACCAATCAGAACGCCCCTCTCATTTCTTTAGAGTACTGTATGAAATGAAAAGGGCGCTCTGATTGGTTGCTATGGGCAACGAAGTAAGTTTTAGACCTCGACAGTTTTCATACATGTGGCCTTATGTATTTGGTAAAAGTCTTGATTTAACTTGTTGAAAGCTAATCTTTGTAGTAGGACAACCCCTTTAAGGTGTGCGCTAAGAACCTCAGCAACAGTAATGCAAATTGAAATCATATGTTCATTGTTTATCTGTAGATTGGTGTCCACATAATGCAGTTTCTGTGTGTTTGCGTACCTGTGGATATAACCAAGACAGATTTTTCATCATTTGCCTTCAAACCATAAATATTCTCCCCAACATTAAAATTCTGTACGAAGTCATAAGGTTATGCAAATGAAGGAAGTAGCAGGTGTCGCTAAGATCTGCAGGTGATCTCATTTTCCACCATCTATCACTTTGGCACGCGAGTGGCGCATAAAAGCAAGATTAAAAGGAAAGGTTTTTTTTAGCCACATGAGACCTCAAAAATTGGATCAGATGGTGTGCCATGCTTGTTGCTCGACAACATGCCAGAACTAAGAGACCTTTGCTTACCACTCCAGTAGATCGCTCTGTGGCTAGGCCGAGATGCCAGCACTACTTGCCCTGTTACATGTTGTTATGTGGTCGGGAGTACAACAACAAACTGGAATGACTGGGGTGGCAAGCCTAGGGTGGAAAACAGAGTCCGCAAAATCCATCAGAAGGCATTTTGCATGCTATTGGGCTGTGAGCCAGACAACCAGCTATGGGTGTTCCATTGACTTCACACTACCGCTTTCCAAAGCTATCATGGTGTACATCAAGACAGCAATGCAGACTGGAATGGAGGTCTATCCTCTTCAGCGTTGACTCCCACTTTTGTCTTGGAGATTGCTGTAGATTGGTCTGGAGACCATATGGGCAACTCTTATGAAGAGACCTTTACAAGGAAACATCACCCTGGTCCTACTCTCAGTAGGGTCCAGGTGTATGTGGGGGAGGGACCTCTGTAGTGTTTATTTCATGTACACTAACAGCTTGGCATTATATTGATTTGATCATGGAAGTAGTAGTACAGCCATTTTTACAAAATGTCCCAGTAACCAATTTTCAAGAGGACATTTGCTGTTTGTGCTAATATGAGCTGCCTGCTTAGCCTAAACATGCCGCAATGGCCTGCAGAATCGCCAGACTTGTCTCCTACTGAGCGCATCTGGCACATCATTGGTTGGCAACTGCAGAGGGAGCTGCCAGCAGACGATTTTGATGATTTGCATTCAGTGCGGCATAACATCCCTCAGATAACCATTAAAGGACTGTTGTCACCATGCTGTTTGACAGAGACTGCTCTTCACAGCCAGCTTCAGATTCTCACTTCCTATCAGGCAGTGGGCAGATCTACAGAAGTAATTGACATATCAGCTCTGCTATTCCTAGCTGATCCAGTTACATGAGTGACATGAGTGCAGGGGATTTGTAAACTGTAGTGTGTAAGGGTACTGAGCTCTTAAGGGTTAAAGTTCATCAGTAACATAGATAAACAAGCTTTTGTGCTGGAGATAACAGCTGGGAGTGACTTCATCATGTTAGAACATGGCAGCTGGAGCAATGAGAGCAGAGAGAGGTGGACGCTAACCTAAAGAAATTTGTGTAAACAAGCAGTAGATGAAATCTCCTTTATATCTGACACAAAGCAAAATCAAAAGAGCAATGTATTTGGTAATATTCTTTATTTACCTTTGCCTGTGTGGTTAAAGCTAATTAATATGGTGAGAAAAAAACGTTTAATAGCCTCAGTGATAGTATGCCAAGGCCTGTAAGTGCATGTATTTCTGTGCATGTTACTCATACTCAATACTGAATAAATTGAGATGTTTTAAATATTTTGTTGCCATTTTTTATCATTTGCATATCATTGTCTCTCAATCTTGTGATTTCCATAATTTCCAAATTTTCCCTAATATTGCAATATTAATGTTGAGAAGTGTATTTCACTACATTGATAGCGAGCAGATCTGCTAAGTGAAAAGTTGCATGTCATTATACAACTAATATATTTTAAATAAAACTGGCAAAACCTCTTTAAGCAAACCACAGTCCCAAACTGAAGCAATTCTCAATTGTGTGTGAATATACTCCTACAGCACAGAAAAAAGCAACTATAGGTTAGGGAATTGCTATTTATGCAGTTCAGCTTTGCTACAACTTTTATTGCGTCAGTTTAATACTTAATTGCTTTCCAGGAGATTATATTTTTAGTGCATGGGAGGCATGCTCTGAAAGTTCATACCGAGTCCTCTGCTAAGTTTTTATATAATATCTTATTACATGGATATGTTTGCTTGGGAACCTTTTCCTTGGATCCGGTAGACTTTAGTCTCTCCAGAAATGATAAGGGCCCCAGTCCATGCAGTTGCTTATTTTTCCTGATGTTTGTTTTCTTCCTCTTTCAGTTCTGAAAATGTTCGTCACCATGTAAGTTCATCTAAAGGGTCTCAGTTGTTGAAATTGAAAGCCACACATGGGGAATATGAAATTTCGGTTCAATTATAGGTATTTGGTTTCTTCACTATAATAAATGAGATGTTTAACAAAACAATTTGCAGGCCAAGTTAAAAAGAGTTATAAACAAACGAGAGATGGTCCATAAGCACGAGCACATAAAGTGCTCAATGTACTTCTACAGAAGACTGGGGTAGATGTTAATATCATAGCCCACAAAATGGTAGTAAACCAAAAATGTTCAAATAGACCTTTTGTAAAAGGATTTTCCTAATGGGACAACCCTTTTATCCTATTAATGGAATCCCTTTAACCTCTCAGTGGCATGTGATATACTATTAATAGCCTGCTCTGTACACCACCAGTGTTGGCTGTTAACTAAAGCAGAAACCCACCTCTGAGCGAGGCTATGAAACCACTTAGATGCTGCGGTTAATTCAACTGTGGTATCTAAGTCGTTAGAAAGTAGTCTTCTGCCCCAGCGATCGTAGGCCATTCAGTTGTCAAAGCACCCGGAGGCCTTCAGGTCTGCCAGGACCATACGCCTTATGCACCCTATCACAGGCAGTGATTTGGTCATCCTACCTCCCAGAAAAAAATGGAATAAAAAGTTTTAAAAAGTTACATATACCCGATACAGCTCCAACTAGCGGTGAAACCAGTAACAGTGTCGTCCCATAGCAAAACTTGGAATAGGGCCCTACTATACAGTAAGTTCAGAACATGAAGAACTTATGATTATTTTTTGTCACACTGCAAGTAGAATGCAGTCTGTTATCTCAAATGCATATAAAAAGGTCACCATGTACAGAGTAGTATCATAGCACAGGAAAAAAAATCAAACATAATGATGTCATTTGCAGGTATAATGCACACATGATGTCATATACTTGTGAAGAGGGACATAGAACTGAATAATGAGTGGTGTGCAAGCACAAATTTCTCTCCGTTCTAAGTACAAACTTTCAGGGACCTGTTCTCAAGACTCTTGTGGGTCCCAAAGGCGGGACCTGAAACTATTAGACATTTATGGTATCTCATATCGATATGCCATAAATGTCTGAGATGGCAACATAGCTTTAAGAAATACTTTGTCATAGGACCAAAAGGAAGCAATAAACTTGTGAGAATTTTCTTTACATATACTGTATATACAGTTGAACCCAGAAGTTTGCATACACTATATAAAAAGACACATATGCATGTTTTTCTCACTATCTGGCATGACATCATGGTGGACCTCATGAATGCCTTAGTACATGTAAAATGACTGCTCGATTGAATCCAGAATAGGATAATTAACAGGGAAATTAATTTTGGGAGGCTGAGCTTACCCTGTAAAGCCATTAATATTTGTATTGTTCAGGAATTAACGTTTTGCAGCAGATCTATCTCTGCATTTTTTCTAATGGAACGCTGTCTGAGGTCTTTTAAATAATGAAAAAGTTTGCTCTTGATAAATGGCTTCTAGAAAGGAGTTTATAAAGTTCAGAGCATATGTGTCTATCAGAAGGACCTCTGCTACTTTACTTTAGTGCATAATCACTTGATTTATAACCAACTGCTGTACCATCTCATTTTGAAACTCCTGTTTGTGATTCTGATAAAAATGACTTGCGTTTGAGAACCACTTAGTCACACTGGGACAAGCTGCGATATTAATAGCCATAGGTACCGGTTTACCCTTATTGCATTAAAGAGTGAACAAATCGAGAATTTAAGTGTCAACGTTTAGATCACCTACTTGTCTCCTCATTTTATTTTCATCTAGAAACTGATTTTGGTGTCTAATTTGCAAAAATGTTCATGTTCACACGGGGGTCACCTTTCCTCAAAGACTCCTGAAAGTTTAAAATTCAAAAGGATCTCGGGACTTCAAAGCTTAACCTACGTCTGAAGATCTACAGTAGAATCACAGGCTGGGCATAGAGAGAGATTGGGAACATAATCAATTTTTTTTACTGTTTTAGGCCCTGTTCATGTCACATTTGTGTACTTTCACATTAATGCTGAGAAAAAACGCAATGTATACCTCCAACTGCACACTATGCATTTTTTGCAGTTCTATAAAATAGGGTTGTCTTCTGCGTTATTCAATACCTCTTATGTTTCATATTTATGTCTACTGGCCTGAAAGAAGCCAAACGAACGCCCTTTGGCCTCGAGTAGGTAAATAGAAGCCTATAGATATGCATAGTGTGTTCACTGGAAGCCAGTCATACATTGTGAACATTATCTGATCAGAACCTTGCTGTAATTGGGTCTTATACAGAAATGGGAAATGGGAGACCCAATAGCTAAGATCAAAATAGGTACCCTTTCATAATGTTAGGACTTACAATTAAGATGAGAAGACCGTCTGAGTGTGAGCTAAGAATGCAGGTTTTCTGCAGAACGGAGTCCCACAGAAGTTTTGGCCACTCAGAGCTGAGCCCCCTCTCTCAAGGGCTCCATAGCAGCTGCATGGTAAGTATAGTATGTTCTTATGTATAAGGTAGCTGTTTTAGACCCCATCCTCTATTTGTTTCTGTCATCTCCTTGATTTTTCATATTGAAATGTTCTCACAGTAGTTCTTGGATACTAGAAACAGCAAGAACACACACACATATATATATATATATATATATATATATATATATATATATACACTCACCGGCCACTTTATTAGGTACACTATACTAGTAACGGGTTGGACCCCCTTTTGCCTTCAAAACCTGCCTCAATTCTTCGTGGCATAGATTCCCAAGGTGTTGCAACGATGCTCAATTGGTACCAAGGGGCCCAAAGAGTGCCAAGAAAAATATTCCCCACACCATGACACCACCACCACCAGCCTGAACCGTTGATACAAGGGAGGATGGATCCATGCTTTTATGTTGTTGACGCCAAAATTCTGACCCTAACCAACCGAATGTCGCAGCAGAAATCGAGAAATCATCAACCAGGCCCAAAGGTTTTTCCAATCTTCTAAATGTCCAATTTCATGAGCTTGGGCAAATTGGGGGCCTCAGTTTTTCCTGTTCTTAGCTGAAAGGAGTGGCACCTGGTGTGGTCTTCTGCTGCTGTAGCCCATTGCCCCAAGTTCCCCCGTACTGTGCGTTTTAGAGATGCTCTTCTGCCTACCTTGGTTGTAACGGGTGGCTATTTGAGTCACAGTTTCCTTTCTATAAGCTCGAAACAGTCTGCCCATACTCCTTGTGACCTCTGGTCATCAACAAGGCATTTTTCCGCCCACAGACTGCCGCACACTGGATGTTTTTATTTTCTTTTTGCTGAACCAATCCTCTGTAAACCCTAGAGATGGTTGTGCGTGAAAAACCCAGAGGCGATCAGCAGTTTCAGAAATACTTCAACCAGCATCCCTTCTAGGCACCCAACCACCATGCCCACTTTCAAAAAAAGCACTCAAATCACCTTACCTATCTCATTCATTCCCCATACTGATGCTCGTTTTGAACTGCAGGAGAGTGTCTTGACCATTTCTTTCTACATGCCTAAAATGCACTTAGGTTGCCTCCAATGATTTGGCTGATTAGAAAATTAAAGTGGTTAAACGAGCAGTTTTGGACCAGGAGTACCAATAAAGTGGCCGTTGAGTTGTAAAAAACTTCAGATCACAAAGAGCTATTTGATCCACTTTAGGGTTCAAAGAAAAAGTCTCAAATTAGAAATCTTAATCACCAACAGCAACATGGGACCATCAGTAAAACCTAGATTGTGGGTTCAAGATGACTACCTGTGTGAAACCAATTTTTTAAAGTACCACACATCCAAAAATGGGACAAAATACTTACTCACGTGCAATTTTTTGAAGCCTTAATCACAGCTCATTGGCTGTACTAGACAGAACCAGTAACAAGACGACTACAGTCACAACTCCTTAGCCCTAGAAAGTAGCAATACAAGGTGGCAACAACCAATAGAATTTTCTCCCCCCAGGTAGTTTCAGCTCGTCAAGAATGGCACATCATAAGGCCAGCAGAGGCAAAAAAGGTTAGCTGTTTCTGTCAGCACAGTGTCCAGAGCATAGAACAGATACCAGGAGGCAGACCAGTATAGCATGAGACGTTGAGGGGGCCGTAGGAGCAACAACCCAGCATCAGAACCACCACCTCCTCCTTTGTGCAAGGAGAAACAAGAGGAGCAGTGCCAAAGCCCTGCAAAATGACCTCCAGCAGGCCTCTAAGATTCCTGTGTCTACTCAAACTGACAGAAACAGACTCCATGAGGGTAGTAGAAGGGCCCGACGTCCACAAGTCAGTGTTGTTCTTACAGCCCAATACCATGCAGGGAGATTGGCATTTGCCAGAGAACACACCAATAATTGGAGCAGATTTTGATTATTGGCACCCTGTGCTCTTCACGGATGAGAGCAGGTTCACATTGAGCACATGTGACAGACATGACAGTCTGGAGACTTCATGGAGAATGTTCTGCTGCCTGCAACATCCTCCAGCAAGACCGGTTTGGCAGTGGGTCAGTAATGGTGTGGGGAGGCAATTCTTTGAAAGGCTGCACAGCCCTCCATGTGCTAGCTAGAGGTAGCCTGTGACAGCCAATAGGTACCTGGAATGAGATCCTCTACCCGTTTGAATACCATAATGCAGGTGCAGTGAGCCCACGGTTCCCTTCAGCTGCATGACAAAGCAAGCCTCATGTATGGCATGATAGTTGTCAGCATTATCCAGCAAGATGGAGGCAATGATTTAGGGACTTGTCCATGCCCGTTCCCCCAGAACTGTTAATTCAAACGAGCACAACTGGGCAACTGGTTCGTTCCTTCCAACCAACGCCACTGTTGCACCACAGACTGTCCAGGAGTGACTGATGCATTAATCCAGGTATTGGGAGTATATCCATCAGAGAACATCCGCTTGCCCACAACACGAGTCAATGCCCAGGCATTTGTAGGGAAGGGTCAATACGGCAAAACGGGAGCCACACACACTACTGATCCTCAATCCATATCTGAGGTATTTACCACTGAAAGTTGGGATCAGCCAGAATTTTTGTGAATTTCCCCACTATTGGATATATTTGAGTATCAATCCAAATCCAGACCTCCATGGGATAATCAGTTTTGATTTTTATTAAACAAATAATATGTTTTAATATTGTATTTCAACGCATTCCAGTACAAATATGAATAAATAATTCAAACAGGAATATTTCATATCATGTAGAAGGTTCTATAATTTTATTTTCCCTTTATTTTTTTGAGCAGGGTATTTAAAATCTATGTAATCTGCCAGGATTACAATATAATATCTGTTTATGATACCTATACCTAATCTTAAAAATTGCTTCCCTTTTTGACTAGTAGAACGCATTCCACTATGTAATGAATAAAGAATTGCAAACTGCAGATAATTCATTCATTGAGAACTCTGATGTGGTATTTTAGTGTTCCCTAATTTTTTTACAGTGTGTATTGCTTTGTACAGTTTGCTTTATTCAGGAAATAGAGAAGATTGTATCTACTCTTACACTTTACAAGTTTATCTGGTTACAGACCACCTCTTCTCATCTCTCCCTGCTCTCTCTTATGTCTCATTGATCCAAGTTGCTATCAGTCAGTTCAACCATAGGGAGTCGCTCTCTTCAGAGTCCTTAAATCTCAAGCACAGAAGCATAGTTTTTACCTAAGTGACTAGCCATTTTAAAAACTTTAGAACTCCTCTCACCTTGTACAACTGCTAATTACACAAACCTCCAGCTTCCATGTCACTGTAATAGAACAATCAGATTAGGAATAAGTAGCAAGAGTTGATATGCCAATTGCTACTATAGAAACTATCCACAAGCGCTGAATCCAGGAAGTGTGATAGGTCCTGAAGCGCCTATGGCTCTAGTAAAATAACAATATGAGAGACAAACCCCTATAATTAATCCATAATATTGAACCTACTATTTTTATATTAAAAAACAACCTCCGCAATATACTTGTAACGGGAGAGTGGATCCGCTAGGCCAATGCAAGCGATGATAGCTAAGCCACGCCCAGGGAAACGGAATCTAATAAGCCCCCAGGTTATCCACCAGAGACCGCTGCAAAGCGTAGGACATGCTGCGGAGCGTGAGGCTACCAGGTCGTAACCCCCCTGACGAGACTTTGCTTGCCATGGCGGGCCCGTGGTCCAGGTGGTACCGAAACGTAAACCCGGAGGCTATGTCGGGGACAGGCAGAAGGTCAAGGGCAGGCAGCAGGAGAAATCGTAGTCAGAGACCGGGCAGACGGTCAGGTCAGTGCGCAAACAGGCAAGGTCCAGGAAACGTAAAGCAAGGCGGACTGGTACACGGGTAAATCAAAACGGAACTCCCCATACTCACTAACGCACCAAAAACACACCAACAGAGTTGGCCATGGAAGTACTGTGGGGCGATACCTTAAATAAGGACCACAGGCGCAGCGCCCTACACATAACCAATTAATCGGACACATTGCCCTTTAAATTTAGAGAATGCCGGGCCGCTAGCGCCTATACCGCGGCCACAAGCCACGACGGCCGGGGTGACAGTACCAGGCGCGGCGTTCAACCGGAGGCGCGCGCCAGGTAATAGAGTCCGGCCCGGGCAGCAGAGGGATGTGCGCGGGCCGCCGCACAGAGGGAGAGGCCGAGGCCGACGCGCCAGACCCCCCCCCTGGGCGCGAGGAGAAGGATCGCGGTGGGCAGCGTAGCCCGCGACCCCCCGAGACAGTACCCCAAACCCCCCCCTAAACCGCCCCTACACCCCCCACCCCCCCCCCCCCCACCCCCCCCCTTAGGTACTCCCCCTCTTATTTTAGAAACCTAAGAGAGGAGGTCAGGAGACAGGTTGGTCACCGGAATTCCCACTACCGCTCCCAGCCTGCCTAACCCCTTCCAGTCAATGAGAAAGAACCGCTTCCTTCCCCCCCTCACTGTCACTTGTGCCAACCACCTCCTTGACCTCACAGATGTATCATGAGTTATGGCCACAGGAGAAGGCGAGACAGGTCCACGGGAGAAGTATCGAATCAGCAACCACCAGCTAGATGAGAGATACAAGGAGGAGTTACGGGATGCCGCAGGGTAGGAGCAGGCGGAATAGTAGGACACCCGGGTTTAGAGACGTTGCAGTACCTTCAAAGGGACCCCAAAACCCCCCCCCCCTAAAAATTTAAGACCTGAACTGTGTGCTAGTCAACCCTAAAGCGAATATATTTGCTGTATTAGCCAAACCTTAATCGCCTGCTCAAATAGGGGCGGAGTCCAACATAAATCTGTCAGCCTGGACATTAGTGCGGGTCAGAAGCCCGTAACAGGGCCGTCGTGTGAGCTGCCATAAAGGCCCTTGATGTCCTTTATACTTGGCATCCAACGCCGGGTACAAATGACACAGGTAAGCAAGGGGAGAGATGGCGGGGTGTGACCCAAAACACGACACAAAAGGGGGAGGCCCCCGCAGATCCCGAAACTAAAGAGTTATAAGAAAACTAACTCCGCCCCAGGGAAGAAGATTATCACCATTAATCCCCGACGGGCGGACACAAAAATGCCTCATATGGTTCCCATCACCATGGTTTGACCCCCTCAAACCTGCCCATTAGTCCCCCTGGGGTTGGTATGCGGAAGAGAAAGACTAAACTGGACCTGCAATTGACACACAAAGCCCCGCCAAAAAATTTATGCAATAAATTGTACTTCCCCTATCTGAACAATATGTAAAGGAGAACCAGCAGGCGGGAAACGTGACAGAAAAATGTTGGGGGGCCAGTTGGGGGGCAGAGGGTAAAACCCATGCCAGTTGGGATAAAAGTGGGGCCATTTTGGAAAAACGGTACTGTAACAACCCCGATGACCGTGTTTCCCGAGGGAGGGCGGGCGTCCGTAATGAAGTCCATGGCTACATGGTCCAGGGTTTATTTCTGGCACAGGGAGCGGCTGAAGAAGGCCCGCGGGCTTAGAGGCGAAGGAACCTATTACGGGCCACAGGAGGTGCAGCTAGTACAAATTCCCACATGTCCTAGAGCAAGATAGAGGCAACCAGTAGTATCAGGTAATACAAAATGAAGCGACCTCTGAACTCCAGGGTGCCCAGTCCATAATTAAAGAGTGTCCCCACTACAAGGATACAAAGGTGCAAGGCGAACGCCCATACGTCTTCTCCCCCCTGGAGATTCGGTGCTGGAGGTCCACGGGGAGCCGTGACCAGTCCGCTCCGGTGGGACAATGTGGCTGGAGGAGGCTCAGAACCCACAGTATCCGAGGCAAATCGGTATTGAGGCATCAGCTCTGAGGTTTTTGTTTTCCTCTTCCGGCAGCCGAAAATGTAGGCGGAAGTCAAAACGGCAAGAATAATGACCCACCTAGCTTTGCCGGGTGAACAGAGGGCGTTAGAGCCAAACGAAGATATAGTAGATTTCTTGTGGGTCCTGTGCAATGCGTCAATAGGTGGCGAGCCCCCTCCAGTAGGTGACGCCAT
Source organism: Phyllomedusa bahiana (assembly GCA_025379985.1). NCBI lineage: Eukaryota > Metazoa > Chordata > Amphibia > Anura > Hylidae > Phyllomedusa > Phyllomedusa bahiana. Next base: position 37,702 of record JAODAL010014878.1, on the reverse strand, counting down.
TAAATTTCTTCAAGAGCCAAGCTTAAAAGGCCATAATTCACCGATCACCAATGTTATAGTTTTTCCACGGCAGGAGAGAATGTCTTGAGAAAAAACCACAGTATGTAGCTTACCATCGGAAGGAACCCTGCAGGAGGACCGCACCAGCGCCGACAGAACGAAGTACATCCACTTCCAGAATTAACGACAGTTAGGGTCTGGACCTAGACCCAGGACCCGTTGCCCAAGCAAATGCTAGCATTGAGCCTGGTTGAATGCTACTTGGGCCCTGGAGGGCCAGGAATTTAGGGATTGGCAATCTCCAGATCAGGGAGGGCCACCAAGGGAGCCACCAGAGTAGAGAAGTGGGGGATGAATTGCCAATAATAATATCGCTAAAGACCCGAAAACCTTGAATGTCCCCCGAAGGCCCAACCGGTAAGGGCCCCACTGCAGCACCGCGTGAGAGCTTGGAGGGAACCATGCCGGAAGACCCTTATCAGATACGATGTACCCCTAAGAAGGGGAAAGCTGCAAGTTCAAAGATGCACTTTTCCCTTTCGTGCTTGGCAAAGACTGGAGAGAGCGGGAGGGTCTCCCGCCCCCCTGAAAACAGAACCTGGCGACATGGGTGGCGATGAGTCTCGAGATCAGGGGAGAAGCTGAGAATACGTCCAAGTAGACGAATACCAACACAGACATAGATTAGTGTCCCAGAAAGAATCTCAAATTAACAAAGTTCTGAAAAACTGCCGGGGCGATTCAGAGGAACCGACTGGCATAACCAAATACTACTAAATGGCCGTCCCGTGTATTTAAATGCCGTTTTCTCCCCATTCGTCCACCATCCCAATGCTGATTAAAGTTGTAGGCCCCGCCGTAAGATATTCCATTAGAAAAATTTTCCCCCGCCCCACGCAGCGGTCAAAAAAAGTTCTGAGATTTAAAGGGCAACGGTACCTTCTTAATGTTACTGTTTTATTCAGGGCCCCCGATAGTTCGATGCAGGTCCGGAGGGACCCATCCATTTTTCATCCACGAAGAATAATCCGGCTCCAGCCGGAAGACGTGAGGACTCACGGATGAATACCATTTGCGGAGTTCTCCTTGACGTACTCAGACATACGCCATTAGTCTCCTCCGTGGACGGTAGAAGAGTGTAAACCCCGGCCTCATGGGAGTAGTAACAGGCCAGGTTGCAGGCCATGGGACCATCATAGGCCTGGTGTGGGGGGAAGAGGTCCTCACAGCCTGGCTCTCCAAAAAGACATCGGCAAAAAGGTACACAGTAAAAAGGCGAAGGACGACCGGAGAGGTTTGGCAGACTTCCGGGAGACGACTTGGAGTAGCGAGTTGCGGCTTAGAACAGGCAACGAGAGAGGGACACGCGAACCCCAACGCATGACTTCCCCTGTCTTCTCAATCTCAAAGAGTCTGGGGTAATGGTCCCTGGCTCCAAGGGAGCCCAGAAGGATATCCGAGGAGGATCGAGGCAGGACTCGTAGTTGCAACGTCTCCTTGAGAAGTGGCCACCAATATTGCAAAGAAGAGGGGGGCCGTACAGAGGGGGATAGCGTCCTTAAGCATTCCGCCACTGACCTAGGGAACGAACAAATGGTTTTCTATCTTTCTGCAAGCGGAGTCCACCGGGAGACAAACCTGGTCCAAAGAACTTGGCTTATTAATGATTCCCTGCCTGATCTCGGAGTCTATAAAGGTAGGCGTTGGCCAGAAAGGTATTCCTGTCCTGTAGAAGCACCAATAAAATGTAACGGCCTTGGTCAGATATGGGAGAGGGCCGTTCGGCACACCTAGGGTTGCCTCCCTTACGAGCCCTAGTGCGTAAGTTTTCCCGTGCGCAAACCGACAGTCCCCAATGAAAAGGCCAGAACCCGCCAAATAAAAGCACAACTGTTCAGACGAACTGAGAAACGAGTCCACCAGGGACAGGTGGGCACTCTCGACCTGCATAGGTACCGTCTTCCAGATGCCGTTGGAGAGGAAGAGGTTACCGCGGAACGAGGGAGCCTAGCGAGGGAGACGGCGTGGACTGACGGTTTCCCCCGATGCAGGCGGAGTACTTTGTTGCCTATCGGCAAGCGAATATCCACTCCATCCCGGTGGCCAACTAATGGATATCGGTCAACCCAAGGCACATGTTAAATCCCGAGCGGCGAGCACATCCTTGATTTCGCCCAGATAGGCCTTGTGCCAAATGTCGCCACCAATGCTTCGTTAGTGATTTCCAGTCCAGCTTCTCCGAAGCTGCGTGAGTGTGAAACACTGTCAACCGAATACTGACGACTGGTGAGGTGTCGCCCCTGACGTATCCGGAGCCCGGCGCAGCGGCCGGCGAAGAAGTACGGCAGGTTCCTCGAAGACCGGTGCGGAAACCCCCAGAAGTTAACGTTTGGATGTCCGCCGTCAGAGGATCACCCCTCGATCCCATAGTGGCGTCGCCCAAGGCCAAGGCTTTTCTCCCAACAAGGGCTGATTATGTAAGGGCACCGAGTGGCTCGCACTGTAGGGAATTGGTGCCGCCCCAATCATTTCGAGGATGGATGAGGAGCACTGGCTGATGAACCCACGTGGGCAACTTTTTGGGGTCCCATCGAAGCTGAGTGGATTGGCAGATGCAGAGACGGTCCTGAAGCCGAAGCAATAGACAATAGGATGCCGGAGCAAACGATCAGGTGCATATGCCGTCAGCCGAAGGAGGCAGACGAGACCCAGGTTACTGCATCAAGGCCTAAAATTGTCCGAGCTTGACACAGCTGTGCGAACAGCTGAGAGATGGTACCCGGGAGATCAGGCAGATGGTACCCTTGCGAATCCATGCCAGTCAGTACTGTAAAACGGATGAGAGTGATCCGCAGGGCCAATGCAAGCGATTATACTAAAGCCAACGCCAGAAACTGAATCTAAAGAAGCCCCCGGATTTACATCACCAGAGCCCCCGCCGCAAAGCGGGTGATGGACTTTGCTGCGCGTGATGCAACCAGGCGTTACCCCTGACCGTGACCTTGCAAATGTCGATGGGCGCCGGGGTACAGCGTTGGTACTAAGAAACGTAATCCCGAGGCGAATTCCTGGGAAGGCAGAAGGTCAGGGCAGGGCAGCAATAGGTTCGTATCGAGACGGGCAGACGGTCAGGGCAGGGCGGACAAACAGGCATGGGTCAGGAAACGTAAGCAAGCGGACTGGTACACGGGTAATCAATATGGAACTCCAAACTCTCTAGACGCTCCAAAAACACACAACAGACTGGCAGAAGTACTCTGGGGGCGGCTACCTTAAATAGGACCAAGCGCCCTACGAATAACCAATTATCGGGACAACTGGCCCTTTAAAAATTTAGAGAAGCCGGGCACGCGCGCGCCGCCTTAAGCGGCGGCCACTGCGCACGACGGCCGGGACAGGTCAGGCGCGGCGTTCAGCGCCCGGAGCGCGGCCAGGAAGAGAGGCGGCCCGAGGCAGCAAGAGGGGTGGTGCGCGGGCCCGCCGCAGCCAGGAAGCCGTCTCGCGTCCAGACCCCCAGCGAGCGGGGAGATGGGTACGCGGGTGGTCAGCGGAGCCCGCGACCCCCGTGACAATACAAAGGTGAACATTCACTTTAAACCAGGACTCTAGTGATCTGAAACGTGTTATTTAATATTTTGTAGGAGTATTGGTTTGAAATTCCGACTGACTTTGGTTTCTAAGAGTTGATAGTTATGTTACACCTTTCTCTGGTCCACCACTATAGGTTTCCTTGCTTCTTATATTGTGAATATAAGTGTAAGGATCACAGCTCTGTAAACTCAAGTGGCTTCGGGATTTTCTCCTCCAAAGCAGACAAAAGACATAAGCCACTGAGCACTAAGGGACTGATCTGTAATTCCAGTTTCTCTATTTTCCTTGTTCGTCCAATTAATAATTTATCAATTGTACATACTTTTGAATCAGTGTGATTATCCAGGGCACGCAGCGTATAAACCACTTGAAAGCTAAATCCTGGCATAGCTATTCTGCAGCACGCCCGACAATCTAAATATTGCTCTTAGACTAATCGAAGGCAGCGGGAAAAAGTCAACGCTGATAAAGGAACTTTTTTTTTCAAATTAAATTTTAAAAAAATGTATAAAAAAGGATAAACTCCACTGAAATTTTTACCTAAATTGGGGAATTTTAATATGAAAAGCTCATTATATAGGCAGTAACTGCATATAAAAACCCAGCAAACCTTTGCATAAATCCTTTATTTTAATTCTAGGGGGCTTTTTAAAGGGGCCCCCCCCTTTACCCTGGAAAAAAAATCTACTTTAGTTTTTCCTTCATTCCCATTTTTTTTTGGCGAAGGTATCCTAACCACTTTCGAAGTGAAACATTAATACCTACACTTTATATTTTCCCTTAATCCAGTATATAGCAATACAGCCTAATGCTCTTGGACTGCGGAATCTCGCAAAACCAGAGGCAAAGTAAAGCAGGGAATAACTTTTTCTTATTGAAAAAACAAATTCAGAGTAGCAGAGTTGGGTTTCAGCATTTTATGTTGAGGCTGCTGCCTGAAGTTTTTTCCCCCCCGTTATTAAATGAGTTCTATATACTTCTGTATAACTAATGGATAATCCAAAATATTTTATAATCTGGCATCCATCAAGCGCCATTGATGTCAAATTAGCAGAATATTACTGTTATTATTTTATTCATTTATATAGCGCTGTTATGTTTCACAGCACTATACAGAGATTGTCAATATTCAGATTGGTCCTTGTCCCCATTGGGGCTCACAATCTATTAATTTCAGAATAACCTGTCAGTATGTTTTTGAAATGTGGAGGAAACCGGAGTACCAGAGGAAACCCAGGCAAAGACGTGGAGAACATGGTGGGATTTGACCCCAGGACCCCAGCCCTGTGAGGCAAAAATACTAATCACTAAGCAGTATATGTATAATGTAAGAATGCTTATAGAGAAATGAATAATGTTAAATGAATAAACCTGTCAGGGGATGAAATATACAGTTGCAAGAAAAGTGAAGCCTTTGGAATTGCCTGGATTTTTCTTAATAAAATTTGGTCTGATTGTTATTTAAGTCACAATTGTAAGGAAATACAATCTAACTAAACTGATACCATACAAACTGGTCGTGTTTTCTACTGAGGACACTGATCATGTTTTCTATTGTGCAATTGTGCAAGAATTCTGGCACAATTTGTGGCTAATATAATGGCGTACATGCTTTACACCACCTTTTGTTATGTGGTTTAGACAGTTTATTATCATCATTACTTATTTTGAAAGCGCCATTTAAGCGCTGTACATTTGAGGGGGGTTACATACATAACATATGTCAAGCAAGTGCAATGGCAACAATAACTGACTCCAATACATGCAACGTGGTAGCAACTACCGTGTTTTTCCAAAAATAAGACAGGGTCTTATATCATTTTCATTTTCAAAAAAAGAGTCAGGGCTTATTTTTGGGGGAGAGCTTATTTTATTTAAACACGACAGGTGCAGACACTGAATGCTGGGACAGTTAGTTCCTTGGCAGCTGTTGTAGAACTACAAGTAGCAGCATGTATATACACACACATGCACCCCATGGTTTTTGACTGTAGTGTATGTACTGTGTATGTGTGTGTGTGTATATATATGTGTATACACACCCACTCCCACAACCACCATACATACACCATACCCTATAGTCAAAAACCATGGAGTATATGTCTATTCTTTCAGTGTCTTATCTTAAAAGTGTGGCATGCTGGTGAACTACAAGTCACAGTTGCCCCACTTTAAGATAAGGGATTGTTTGTGTGATTGTATAAATGTGTCTGTACAATGTGAGTGTATATGTATGTGTGTGTATACATTGAACTTTCACTTACACATTACACTCTATGGCCTGTGTTTTCAGTCCTTCAGCCTGAAAACATTGGAGGTTTCCACAAAACCTCCAGACTAACAGGCTGTTTATGGGGATGGGCGGGGCTCAGCAATGGCACTGCCCAGGAGGCGGGCCCCAGTTGACATCACTCAGGAGGCGCTAACAGCTAAGGCTTGTTTTTGGAGTAGGGCTTATATTTGAAGCCTACTCCAAGAATCTGTGAAAATCAGGCTAGGGCTTATTTTTGGGGGAGGGCTTATTTTTGGAAAAATACGGTATATACAAGCCCTGGTCAAACAATAACGGACTAACAACTGGTACAGAAAGAGAGAGGACCCTGACCACAAAGGCTTACAATCTTCAGTTTCTAGACACTTCTGCGCCTCATCCAAAAATAGGGCGAAACTTCATCAAAAGGGAGAGAGTCTTCGCGGAATGAGGATGTGCAATGCCATGCGCCAACATTTTGCAACAATTAATGACATAAAGCAAGCCAACTAATTGAGGCTGTAATGTTAGACTAGATAATCTAAACACGTGCCATATTTATCAACACTGTTATAAATGTGGCACATTTTAGACTTAGGGTATGTTCACACGGCTTAAAATGGGCCGTATTTCGGTCCGTAATTACGTGCCTGAGTGCGTAAATTACGGGCTGAAAACGGCCCATTCATTATGGTAATCCACAGTTCTCATAGAGAACTATGGATTACGTCTCCTCTCCCTGCTCGGCGAATACACTGAGGGGGGAGATAATTCACATGTCATTTTCTAGCGGCGTATACGCGCCGCTAGTAATGATTGTCTATGGGCCGGCGAGGTGCAGGCCCCCCGCTCGCTCCCCCGCTCCCACCCCCGGCCACACGGCGTAACTGCGGGGCGTAATTACGCCCCACAGTGAAGCCTTGTGAACATAGCCTTCGTCTAAATTTACGGTGTATAAGTGTAAATATTGATAAATCTTCCCCATTGAGATTATACTCACAGTGCAGGGAGAAAAGTTAAGTATACCCTTAAATTAAGTTACCTGTAGGTTCTCTTTAGCAGCTTCTCTTTATATCTTCCACTAAACATTTCTTGTAGGTGCAAATAAGACTAAGAGAAAAATTAACTTCACCCTTGAATTTAGTTGCATATAGGTTCCCTTCATCTCCTCCACTAAACCTGTAGCTTCACATAAGACTTGTACAACGTTGAGAAGGAATTTTGCACCATGCCTCCCTGCAAATGTGTTGCAGTCCAACAGTATATCTAGAATGTTCTCTGTGAACAGCCTTTTTCAGGTCATTCCACAACATCTCCATAGGGTAAGGTGAGGACTTGACTATTCCATTCCAAAACACAAACCAAGTTGATTTCTTCAGGTTGATTTGCTTCTCTGCTTTGAGTCATTTTTAATTGCATCACCCAGCTTTTCTGCAGATTGAGGTCATGGACTGCTGCCCTTACATTCGTCTGTAAAATATATTGACACACCTCTGAATCCAGTTTCCATCAATGACTGCAGAGTGTCCAGGCCCTGAGGCAGCAAATCAACTCAAAATCATGGTGCTGTCTCCACTATGCTAAAAGGGACTGTCTCACCATGCTGTCTTGCAGAGCCACAGCTTCTGACTCTCACTTCCTGTGGGTGGTTCTGCAGCAGAGATTGGCATAACAGCTCTCCTATCCCAGCTATTCCTGTTACAGTGGCATGACTGCAGGAGGTTTGTAAACTGTAGCGCACAAGGCTACAGGGCTATTGAGGTTTGAAGTCAGTAAGTAATGTAAACAAGCTCCCATCTTTTACACAAGAAATACAGCAGGGAGTGATATCACTATCTCGATCACTGCTGCGGCCTGTAAGAGCCAAGAGAGGTGGACGGTAACCAGGAAAGCTTGTGTTCGAAAGCAGGAGATAAAACCTCCTCTTAAAGGGGTTGTCTCACTACAAGGATTGCTTTTTATGTTAAAGATTTTGCAAAAACAAGTCACTTTGCAATATGTGTCCATTAACAGTATCGTACCTATTCTGAGATATCCCTCTTGTATGGGCTGCATCAGTTCCTCAGGTCAGACCTGTTTGATCTATCCGGATAGGCTGCCAGCACTGGTTGCTATAGCTACAGACCTGGCTTCTACTGCAGCCTAGTGGAAACCAGTAAACACGCCCCAGAATTCAAAGTGAAACCAAGAAAACAGGACTGTAGTAAGATGAATCAATGTAGTGAGACAACCCCTTTAACTCTAAAAAGAAGCAAAATCAGAATAGCAATGTATGTGGTAATAGCCTATATTTACCTTTACATATGTGTTTAAAGCTAAGCAAAGAAATGGGAATACCCCTTTAAGTTATAATGATGTATTGGTGTGTTTTTTTTTTTCTCCAAACATAACATTTTGCGTTGGTCTTAAAAAAAAATTAAAAAAAAGTTCTCCTTTGGTCTCATCTGGCCATATACATTTTTACTATAAGCATTGTGGAACACCATGTGGCCTCAGGCAAACTGAAAACATGACTCAAAAGAGAATTTTTTGCACAAACACACCTCAAGGCATCCCTCCTCTGTGCCCTACCCCTGTGGACGTATACTCAATGTGCTCAGTTAAACATTGTGTTTTTCTATAGTTATCACCTAGATAACAGTTGATACACAATGGGGCAGATTTATCAATACTATCTAACTTTTAGCCATTGTAAAGGTAGCCCAGACAGTCTTACAATGTGCTACATTTATCATAGTGTTGATAAATCTGGTGCAGGTTAGCACTAATCTACCATATAGGGCAGTTTTGTTCCAATGTCAACTTTTTTCTTATATGTCCTGTGTATTCTGAAAATGATCATCAAGACCAAATAATATTTCCCAATTCCTTCACTGCAGCAGGTTATTCCATCTGTCGTGTGCCCGCCAGTCTATATTTATTGCCCATTGCATCCTTTTTTTTTCGCTGTAGCAGAATATCTAAATACCAAGTTTAAAAAAATATATTTCTGTCATCAAGCTTTCATCCTACAGGTGTTGATCGCGCATAGAAAAATATAAATGCCAGATTTGTTATTTTGTCCATTTATAATATTTAACATTTGTTATTTAAAATCACTTACATCCCCCAGCGATAGGAACGAAATCAATAAGAAGTCGGATATTGCCCATAGTAGCTGACTTATGAAATTGTTTAGAAGAGGCTATAAATTGAAAGGCAAAGCAAATTAGACGTGGTTTAAAGTGTAATCAATTTCCAGTTTGTGTACAGGACCTACAAGTGGGGAAAAAAGACAAGTTGTAGCATTTTTAATAAAGGCCCTTACGAAAAATAACAGCGCTATTTATTGCGGATTCCATTCTCGTTTTATTGCTCATTAATGGAGAGAATAAAACTCAGTGTATTCATCTTCTAAGGCGTTTTTAAATCCCTTTAAATGACATTTTTAAATTGAACTACTTATCTCATTTTATATGCTCCTTACTACAAGCAAGGCTTTGTAGTGAATGAGAGTATAAACTGGATTCCCACTGGGGCTTAATATCATAGACGTTATGATGCCACATGCGCTTGGCAGGGCAGAGTATATGAAGAATGATGGCGATGTTGTGGATACCTAATAAGAAAACACTAATTTTATGTGTGTTTCTGCAGGAATGTTAGTTTTCTCAGGGCTTAGGTGGAAAAGAAGGTAAATCTCGGAAATGGTCATGCTAAAAACAAGGCTTAAATCTGCAAGTTTAATGTTCTGTTCTATCACATCATGCCAAGCATAGAAAACAAATGTTGCCCAGCTACAGGTTTCTTCAAGCGTCACTATTAAACCCAACTAGTAGGATTCATCAGAGACAACCCCATTCAAAATGTGTCCTCTGGCACCCTTCCTGCACCCTCTACCACTGGAAAATAGCTGTTTTGTTCAGGGGAACCTATGGCCAGCCAGGCATTTCCCCTGCTGCATCTGCTGTCTATGATGTCTATGTATCCTAATCAGGGCCACTGCTTGGAGCAGACGGGGTGGGCACCAATATGGGCTGCACTGGAAAGAAGGGGACTCTCAGGGGAAGCTGCAGCCACTATTACCAGCCACTATTTATGATGTCTATGTATCCTAATCAGGGCCACTGCTTGGAGCAGACGGGGTGGGCACCAATATGGGCTGCACTGGAAAGAAGGGGACTCTCAGGGGAAGCTGCAGCCACTATTACCAGCCACTATTTATGATGTCTATGTATCCTAATCAGGGCCACTGCTTGGAGCAGACGGGGTGGGCACCAATATGGGCTGCACTGGAAAGAAGGGGACTCTCAGGGGAAGCTGCAGCCACTATTACCAGCCACTATTTATGATGTCTGTGTATCCTAATCAGGGCCACTGCTTGGAGCAGACGGGGTGGGCACCAATATGGGCTGCACTGGAAAGATAGGGGACTCTCAGGGGAAGCTGCAGCCACTATTACCAGCCACTATTTATGATGTCTATGTATCCTAATCAGGGCCACTGCTTGGAGCAGACGGGGTGGGCACCAATATGGGCTGCACTGGAAAGAAGGGGACTCTCAGGGGAAGCTGCAGCCACTATTACCAGCCACTATTTATGATGTCTATGTATCCTAATCAGACTTGAAGTGAGCAGTGTGGGCATTAATATAAGGTGTAGTGGAAAGGAGGGGACTCCCAGGGGAACCTGCGGACAGCCAAGCATTTTCCCTTTAGCAGCCACTATTTATGATGTCTGTGTATCCTAATCGGGGCTGCTGCTTGAAGCGAGCAGTGTGGGCAATAATACACAGTGTAGTGGAAAGGATAGGGTGCAGTGGAAAAGAGGGGATTCCCAGGAGATTCTCTTTAGCAGCCACTATTTATGATGTCCATGTATCCTAATTTGGGCTGCTTGAAACGAGTGGGGCAGGCACCAAGATGGGCTGCACTGGAAATGAGGGGTCTTCCGGGGGAAGCTGCAGCCAGCCAGGCATTTCCCCTGCTGCATCTGCTATCTATGATGTCTATGTATCCTATTTAGGGCCACTGCTTGGAGCAGACAGGGCGGGCACCAATATGAGCTACACTGGAAAGAATGGTACTCCCCGGGGAATCTGCAGCCAGTTAGGCATTTTTCCTATACCAGCCACTATTTATGATGTCTGTGTATCCTAATCAGTCTTCTGCTTGAAGTGAAGAGTGTGGGCACGGAGGGGACTCCTAGGGGAACCTATGGACAGCCAGGCATTTTCCCTGTACCGGCCACTATTTATGATGTCTATGTATCCTAATCTGGGCTGCTTGAAACAAGTGGGGCAGGCACCAAGATGGGCTGCACTGAAAATGAGGGGTCTTCCGGGGGAAGCTGCAGCCAGCCGGGCATTTTCCCTGTACCAGACACTATTTATGATGTCTATGTATCCTAATCAGGCTTTTGCTTGAAGCGAGCAATGTGGGCATCAATATAAGGTGCAGTGGAAAGGAGGGGTCTCCCAGGGGAACCTGCGGACAGCCAGGCATTTTCCCTTTAGCAGCCACTATTTATGATGCCTGTGTATCCTAATCTTGGCTGTTGCTTGGATCGAGCAGGGTGGGTTCACTGGAACTGGAGGGGGACTTAGCATCTAGATTCAAGACTGCCATCAGGAAAGTCAGGGCCCAATACAGCCAAAGCATCTGGACCCCCTACCCATTACCATTTCCCATCTTGCACCATACCATGCTCCCTAAAATTATGATACCCACTCTGTCCCTTGAAACCATTTATGGGCTCCATTGAGTGGATTAATGCACCTACAAGAGGCAGGTAAAGGGTGGCCACAGGCCTCTGTTTTTTTCTATCTGACTCTGCCTTGAGTCACCATCACCACGATTTTTGTAACTTGAGGGATCACTGTACCACTATAGTAAATATGAAAAAACTTGAAGATGCCCAGCGCCATGCCATGAGGAAGGGCCTGTGAGGCCTGAAACGTGTTGGCGTGTAAAGCGTTTGTTGGATCTATGTATATGTGTTTTGGACTTCAATAAATACTATGGCTTTTTAGGACGCTGGGCATCTTCAAGTTTTTTCTACTTTACTGTTCAGTTTGCGATCCATGCAAACCTGTGCATCCTTCCTTTGGAGAGCTGGTATGTTTTTACTTTAGTAAATATACTCCATTGAGGTGAGACCTACAAACCTGAAAGAACATCAGTGATAGGATAAGTATTTACAGTATGTGATCGAACAAATAGTTAACATGTCTTATGATCTGCTACAACATTGACCCCAAGAATGACTGATTATTAGAAATTACATTATTCCATGACCTTAATAAAAGCAGATTGACCTTTATATCCGTAGCTGTATTCGCATCTAATAATATGTATGGTTTAACACAGTGCCTGTAGATAGTTGATTATGGCGACATGTGGTTGTCTTTTATATTTGCCTAGTGATCACTAGCCAGGGAGGTCTGTGATCAGCGACAGTGGCTGCTAAGATTTAGAAAGTATTTGCATGAGCTGATTGCCAGCAGAACCGGCCTTCCCCAGTGGTGATGTACGCATACTTGAAAAATCAATAGGGATTAACCTCTCACCCCCCTCCCATACTTATACAGTACCGTAGTCTGCGTGGCTGACCAATATTTCATCTCTTTCTCCTAAACGTTGTAACTTGCAGCTGTCCTCGCATGTGACTAATTAATTACAAAAATTCAACAGCACTGAAGGAAAAAAGTGATTAAATATCACATCAGCAATCTCCCGGAACATAGGCCTTTTAATGGGCAGAAACGATTAATTTCAGATCAATTATTGTTTGTTGGTCATTGTCCCTGCCTTGTACCACGGGCACAGTTCATTTAAAGATGAAAAAGAAATCAGTCCAGATAGTCGCTGGTATCCATCACCAGTAGGATCGTTCTTAAAGGGGATGTCTCGCTACAAAGAATAGCTTTCAAAATGTAGGGAACACTAAATGAAGACGTTTTCCAAATATATTGCGTTGTTCATCTTTTTTTGTTTAGAAGTTACAAGTGATTTTATCACCTTCTGTGCTCTCTATGGTTCCCCAAGTTCCCTGCTGTTTGTTCTATCTGACAGCAGGGAGTGATGTCATCACACAGGTCAGTGTGAAAGCTTGTGTGTTATCTGATCTTTCAGACAAAAGACTAATTACTCTACTGTTTACATTAGCTCAGAAGCTTCTCAGAGACCTCAGAGAAGGTAATTTAGCTAATCTAGACTAAAACAGAGAAGTCTGAATACACTGAGCTCATATGCTAATTACAGACATCTTGACGAGGAAGTGACAGAGCCAAGCAGCATTATTTAATTCATGCAGCCTAAGAAACTTTGAGATGAGACAACCCCTTTACGGGATGGCATTTTATGGTCTCACATAAAAGATCAAGTCAGGTTTATAATAAAAGAAGGGTCTTAAACAAAAAAAAAGGCCAAAGTAGAACAATCCTGCACGAAAACAAAGGAATAGTAAAAAAAAAATGTTTAAAATATATTCACCACTGATCCCTCTTTGAGTTGTGTAGGAACTAGGTCCGATTGTGGCTTGCAGCAGTTACTGAACATGGCTACCGCATGTAGCCATGTAAAAGGTCATTGAGGCATACTTGCCAAGCCTCCCGTTTCTTCAAGGAGATTCATGCAAACTGGGACACAAATGGGTGTTTTCAGGCAGAATGGGAGTGTTCATGGAGTAGGGACAAAATCTTCCAGAAACGGGAGGAAAAAGGTTGGCAAGTATGCATTGAGGCCCAGTGTGTATAAAGGTCATTTGGGAACCGTGTCAGAAAATGTACAATTATTTATATTTTCTACTTTGTACGTTTTTTTTTTTTGTTTTTTTTTTTTGTAGCTCTCAGTAAATGCCTTTAAAGGCCTCGTTCACACGGCTTATTTGGGCGCTGATTTGAGCCGTACTGCGCGCCGTATTTGCGCTGCAGTACGGCTCCAATCCTTCCCAGTAACTACGGTAATCCACAGTTCTCATAGAGAACTATGGATTCCGTCTCTCCTCCCCACTCAGCGAATCCACCGCGGGGGGAGAAAGTGACATGTCAATTATTTACGGCGTGTACGCGCCGTAGATAATGACAGTCTATGGGGCCCGTGAGCTGCCGGCCCCCCGCCCCGTCCTGCTGCACGGCTGCCACCGTAATTGCGGGGTGAAATCCGTCCCTGCAATTACGCCGGCAATAAGCCGTGTGAACGAGGCCAAAGGGGCTTGAAGAAAAGAAACAAACTTCTCTTTATATTTAGTCGTTAGTCTAAGAAAAACCTCGTGACCCATCCCCATGTGACTGGCAGCCATTCTCTCTTGCTGATTGGCGCCATGAAAATGGTGCCAAATTCTCATGGCAATCAGGAAAATGCTACTGGGTCCTTTAGCTGCATGCCTTATCTACATTTCTTGTGGAAATAAATGAAAACTAATGTTATCAAGAATTTCAGCTTGCGTTAACAGAGTATTCGTGTTTAATTGATTAGCTTTAAACATGTAGGCAAAGGTAAATAAAGTGTATTAGGGTGTGTTCACACAGCTTATTAGGACGCTGTTTGGAAGCTGATTTTTCAGCCCCCAGAACAGCATCAAAACCTCACCTGAAACACGCTTCTTCAGAAGAGGTTTTAGACACGTTTCTTGGCACGTTTTTGGATGTGGTTTTGGACAAGGTTTTCATCGCTGTTTTCACCCGTACAAATTAATAACCAGGACAAAAATTGCGCCGTAAAATGCTTCAAAAACACGGCAAGAAACGCATCTAAAAATGTGCCGAGGCTTTGAAGCTTTCAATTGGTTCCTATGGGGATTTTCAGCACTGAAAATGCTTCAAGTATTGACATGATGCTTCTTTATCAGCGCCCAAAACAGCTTCCAAAGAAGTGCCTAAAACGCACGTAAAAACCTCATCATGTGTGAACTACAACGCTGTTTTACATAGGAATCAATGAAAATGAATTAGCGGCGGCTTGGAGACTTTATTAATGCTGTTTTGGGAGCAGAAATGCTCCGAAAACCGCTCCAAAAACAGCGTCAAAATCAGTTGTGTGAACATACCCTTACTAAAACCATTGCTGTCCTAATTTTGCTTCTCTACAGCACTAGAGCAGTTCTTATCTCCTGCTTTTACGCACAAGCTTCCCTAATTACCATCCAACTCTCTTTGCGCTTACAGGCTCCAGCAGTGTCCAGGTTGGTGAAATTACTACAGTTTGCAAACCTTCTGAACTTATTTCACTGTAATAGGATCAGCTAGAAATAGCAGAGATTATATGCCAATCACTGCTATAGAGCCACCCACAGCCTAACTAGAAATTGTGAGTCTGTGGCTGGCTTTGTAAAACAGTATGCTGAGACAACTCCTTTAAAGCTGACTGTGCCATAAATCAGTGGAGTTACTTGTCATTTATTAATGATGGCATTTTGTGATCATACCCCAAAAATAATCAAAAACATCTCTTCTTTGTCTTATAGATGTGTAATAATTGCTAGGGGACAACCATAAACAAAAGCCACTGTAGTGCCCAAAGACTAAATGGTAAATGACCCTCTTCCCTAACTCCTACTGCTACAGTGTCAGTCTTCACTGCAGTTCTGACATTCTATTCAGGAACCATAAGGACCAGAATGCTTTAAAACCCATCTAGTTAGGACAATCTATGAAATAGTGCTTCCCTATTAGCCTTTATTACTCATTTTTGGCTTATTCTTGACTTTTAATTGAACACCTGCACAATCTTTTTTATATTATGACTTCTATTCATAAGCAGTGGATATTCTCCTTTCTTCCATAATGTGAATTCTCTGGAAAAAAAAACAAAAAAACTTTTTTTTTTTGAAAGACCTGAATTGTGACTGCAACACATTTACCTGCTAGACCAACAGCTGCCGTTCCTTATTCACAGCTTATTATGCACGGAGCCCTATTCCCAGGGGTGAGCTATTAATTCAGGAGTCTCTGCTCAATGTGGTCGATGTTCTCTGTAACAAGTTTAGGATAGCAGATACTCCTTACCTGATCTATTACTCTCAATGATGTATCTGCAAATTGATTAATCCTCACAGTTAGACTTATTAGCTGCATTCAATCAGGCTACTAGCCCCAAATGATTCGCTAAAATGGAAATGCCGGATAAAGTAGGAATTAATTTTGAGCAGACGGTTATGCAAAGTTTAGAGAAATGTGCGCAGGAGCCCTTGGAATTCCTGTAATCCAGCAATTGATAATCCAGGAGGTCTCATCATTTGGCAGAGATTTCCAGCGCTGCAAAGGAACAGATGCAGAAGACTGTATAAATTGCAGTAGCAGAGTTTTATAGTAGCATTTTGTATTGGCTTCATTACCGTGGTTCTTTTATATTTACTAGTCAATTACTTTATTGTCTGATAATATGGCATCTATCGGACCCATTGATGCTACCTTAAAGGGGTTTTGCCACAATCTCAATTCATACCACCTGCATCCAGCTCTGTGTGCTCAGAAGGGGGCGTGTGTGAATGGTTTGAATTGCATATCATGTGACCCAGCAGGATGACATCACCAGGCCTTTCCTCTCTGTAGTGAAAGAAAGGTCTGTTTATGTGTAGAACTGTAACTACATTGTAGCCCAGAGGTAAAACTTTTGCCTCCAGGCACATGGGTCCTAGGTTCAAATCCCTGCAGGAACCAAACCTGTGGATTTTATTTTCTCTTTATCAATGCACGGACCTCATTGAGTTTTCTTTTTTATTTATTTGCACTGTTTGACTAATTACTAAGGAGTGCAGAGGACGGGAGTAGAGTGACAGCACCTGGGTTTGAACACTCAGTAGTTGCCTGAGAGGAGAGGTGATGTCTGAGCATGTCTGACCAGGACTGAGGAGCTCTCAGCCCTGGCCCTATCCCTTGGAGAAGAGCTGTAAACAATGAATCACTAAAGGAACAGCTAAAACAAAAATGGTGCAGAATTTTTAATAATGATTAATGTTGAAAATGTATAAAGCTGTAGAGCGGCCATGAAGGCAGCTCAAAATAACATACAAAAGGGGTTCTCTCACTATTTGCCAAAGATTATAACTGAGGTTCTAATCCTATGATATATGTACCCCGTGAGGTACTTGCCTTGTCTCTATGTAGTAATTGTACTGTTGTCCTGCTATGATGTGCAGCACAGTATATGATCATAGCGGGGCAGCATGTTGGCTCAGTGTAGTCTTGCACAAAGAGTTTCCTGAACTCTACGCTGATCCTGCAAATTACAATATTAATTGTAACTACTGTAACTTGAGACCATAACTCTGTTGAAACTAGTAATTGATCCTGAAATCCCCCAAGTGTCAACCTAAAATAATAAGAAAAAAAAGAAAGAGCAATAAGTAGATAAAAAATACAGATATAGCAAGCAGGAAAAGCTGCTGAAAGTCACTTTCTATGTTGAGGTCTTGGAGCTTCTTCAGGGTTATGTACAGTATACACTATGTACCAGATAAAATGGAGCCACCCTCAACTGGTGCCCAAAGAAGCCGCTCATACTAACATATGTAAAGAGCAGTAGAGGACATGTAGTACCGCATTGTAACGTAGGGAGGCACTTCTAGACCACCAATCAGTGCAAGCACTTCAGTAATACAGGGGTTTTACAGGTAAAGTGTTTCTGCTGATTGGTTAGATCTTCCACTCGATTACTGTGCCGTGTCTGGAGCATTGTATGTTGAATGTGGTTTCAAGACACAATGGTCTTTTCTGGACACTGTGTCTTGAAACCACATTCAACGTACAGTGTCCCAGAAAAGACCATTGTATGTTGAATATATATATTGTATCCTAAGGTCATTTCAATTTGCGGGGACCACTGTAATGCAAGATCTTGTATTTTCATATTTTCTGCTGCCTTTCTGGAGCCTCTCTAATCTTACATATAGTTATTTTAGAATCCAAAAATCAGGTCTTTACCAGATTGCAGGAATATTACTGTATATAGTGACATCGCTATAGAGCAGTCTTCCCCAGCCTCTTAGACCAAACATTTGGCAGTAACCTAATTTGTGTCCTAGTGGCACCAGGGTACTTTTATCATCACTAGAACTTGATACCAAGATACATACCCTATCACTGGCAGCTAACAATGAGGTAATAACCCTTGACAATTTATTATCTCTTAATAATCTGTGTGGCCAATGCCGGCCGACCAGTCAAGATGATTCTTGCAGTCCACCAGTGGAGTTGATTCTTGGGCCCACCATTGGAGCTTATTCTTGGGGTCTACCAGTGGAGTTCATTCTTGGGGCCCACCAGTCAAGATGATTCTTGGAGCCCAGCAGTGGAGGTAATTCTTGGGCCCACCAGGGGAGTTCATTCTTGGGGCCCACCAGTCAAGATGATTCTTGGAGCCCACCAGTGGAGGTGATTCTTGGGCCCACCAGGGGAGTTCATTCTTGGGGCCCAACAGTCAAGATGATTCTTGGGGTCCACTAGTGGAGTTGATTCTTGGGGTCCACTAGTGGAGTTGATTCTTCGGGCCCACCAGTGGAGTTGATTCTTGGGGTTCACCAGTGGAGTTGATTCTTGGAGCCCACCCCATAGCTACTGTACATGATTACACACGACTCTTGCTTTCTGACGCTCTTTCTCTGCCTTTTTCCCTGAAAAGCAGCCCCATCCCTGCCATAACCAGAGGCGCTCCATGTCCAGGCGCTCGTCAGGGGCTTCCCCTGTCCACCTGTAGGCCAGTCCAAGCCTGAGGATAGCTGAACACCTTATGCCCTTATCAAAGCTTGCAACCTCCAAAAGGTTGCAATTCCATATTTTGCAGACTGTGTCACAACTCTGGACACGGATTAGACACACTCAGTGGGGCAAATCTGCATCCTGTGTACCATGGAAATCACCTCACTAAGGCTTGGTTCACACTGCATTCATGACCTCCATTGAGGGTATTCATTGGAGTATCTGAAAAAGGCTGCCTGACAAATCCTTAATTAATAACAATACAAACACATCCACTTTAGGACTACATTTGCTATGATTCTCAAGACTAAACGGCTTCTGTACTAGACAAAATAGCGTGGTCGAGCGCGCTATTTTGTCCGGCACAGAAAGTGGTTGCATTTGGGGAACAGAATAAGCATAGTCTAAAAGTGACTATGTTAGCACTGTTGTTTCCTCTAGATTTGTCAGGTTACCTTTTTCAAATGTCCTGACGGATACCCGCAACAGAGTTTGGGTGCAGTGTGAGCCAAGCCTTGGTGAGGCCGGGGTCTCACTAAGCACAGAATCATATCTAGTCATATGAGCAGAAAAATCCACACTATGTTAACTAGAGCACCGATTCCCAATGAAATACAGATGTAGCAGAGTCTAGCTTGACCATGATATCACAGCTTTTTGTGTTATCTGCTCTCATCTGTAAACAAAGGCCATTGAAAAGCATTGAGAAAGTAAAGATAACACTCTGTGCCGTGATATCACGGTGCATTATCTGTTCTGTTTAGTTCTGCTACATCTGTATAATGGGGTATGGATTCTCTGTGACATGAATGTGCAGAATGCTGGAGGATTCCACTTCAAAATCTGCATGAAATTCCTCCATGTGGACAAGGCCTTAGTTTAAGTTTACATAATGTATTTTAACGAGGAACGCAACACAATTTCCATGTTGGATTCCTGTTAGTCTTTGTGTATACGTTGGCCTTTCACTTGAATGGCCAGTCTGTATGGCTATGTCGCGTTAAGCTAATATCATGGATTACTGCCTAGGATTTTTACTTAAGGGAGTCAGTATTCACCTCTGATTTGGATTACAGAGCTAACATCACTCCTACTGAAGAGCAATGATCTACCCAAAAGAATGTTTTAATGAGGAATGCAACACAATTTCCATGTTGGATTCCTGTTAAAGTCTTTGTGGATACCTTGACCATTCACTGGAATGGCCAGTCTATATGGCTATGTCGTGATATAATGCCTTGGACTTCTGCCGAGGATTTTTAGTATTCACCTCTGATTTGGACTACAGAGCTATCCTGTATCACTCCTACTGAAGAGCAATCCAACGATGATCTACTCAAAAGAGTCAACATGTTTTAATGATTAACACAACACAATTTCCAGGTTGGATTTCTGTTAAAATCTTTGTGCATACTTGTAGTCATTCACTTGAATAGCCAGTCTGCACATATATGTTGAGATAAGATAATGCTTTGGATTCATCAATGGAGTTAGCCCGTCTCACTCCTACTGAAGAGCAATCCAACGATGATCTACTCAAAAGAGTGAACATATCATTCTTTTTTTTCTCACACCACCCTTTCCAGACCTCTGTTTCAGTGGCCCCACATTTCCTCCGTAGGGGGAATGAGCGCCCTTCCCTAACAAAATCAGCCAGGGTTCTGATTGAAGGGGCTGTGTGTGACGAGACAACCCCTTTATGTGTCCTAGAATTTATTTTGGGAACGTTGTTAAGGTCTCCTCTGCATCTGGGAGTCTCGCGCACATTCCTTGCAATGATTTATCCTCCTCTAATAAATTACAGTCACATTTAACTGTTCTTTTATCTCCCTCACTTCCCCTCAATGCACTAAAAGAATAGGAGCAGTTATTTTCTTATTACGCCCCTTAGTACTAAGATGGAATTTTACCAGCAAACTGCGCAGCACCTGAATCCGGCTAATTGCTCACCTCGCTCCACATTTATTGCTGGAAAACAAGTTTTCTTTCTCTGTGCAATTTTTCAATATCATTATTTGGGCTTTGAAACATTACTCAACAAGCTGCTAAATTAATATATACTGTGTTCTTTATTTAATGGGTAGGGGGACTTGTCTCACAGCGGTGCGTTTGTTCTGGTTGGCTTTCAAAAAGCGCTGCCTGCCGTGTGAGGGACATCTGTTCACAAATGAGTGATTGTGCTTTTGATTCGGAGCATCACCGTCCCTCTAAATCCTGGCCGCACATGAAAGGAGCAGATTGTTGTGATAGCGCCTTTGTTTAGGGTTCCGCTAACCAGTCTTTATGCATTATTGAGAGCCAATTCCACTGCCGGCAAGCACAATACGCCGCACCTAGCCCCTCCGTCTTACTCCTATTGTCAGTGTGGCTCTCTTTGCCTGCCTAGGCAGAGGGGAGGGGGGGTGTAACCGGAAGGATTATGCAGATAAATTATTTACAGTGTTTAATTAGGGGTTTACAAGTTTATTAAAGTTCACGGTTACTAAGTAACAAGGCAGAGTCCACAGGGACCGCTCACAAGGGCCGAAATATGGAGACAAATAATCATTTCTCTACAGCAGGCTTGTGTTTTGAGCTGTCCAGTAAATTGAATTTCTAGGAACAACTTGTTTTCTTATGAACTTTTGAGGACTCATAATACATTCTTAGCTCAGGGCCTCGCAAGTGTTGCTGCAAGAGGGAACTGTGCTATTAAATTCAGTAAAGCTGGTGGACGGGCAAGCGGTCGGCGGGCGGCGTTGAAACTTCTACAGTGGTGTGTGTTGTCTCAGAGTTACAGGGGATCTCTAGAATTAGGGAAAAAAACTGTCAATTTTTTTTTCTCTCCCAGAAATAGTATCTTTCCTCCATAGGTTATCTCTGTTGGAAAAAAAAAATATTTTATCTGACATTTGATAATTCATAAAGCCTGATAATCTGACATTTCATTCCTGCACAGAACTCAAGTACAGTATGGAGTTTCATTAGACTAGTAATAAAACACTTAAAGGGGTTGTCCACTTGAAAAAAAAGATTATATTTAAGTGGGGGCAGAGGGTGCAGAAATTTTTTTTACTTTTCCTCCCCACCTTGTGCTGCCGCTCCAAAGTTCCCCAGGATCCACTCCTCTTCAGTTCTGGGTTCTTGTCCCAACACACAGGAGTGGCTCACTCTCTACTGTAGATAAATAGAGTGCACATTGGGGAACTCTGGAGCATGAGCTTCTCCTGTGTGTTGGGACAGGAGCCTAAAACTGAAGAGAAACAGATCCCGGGGAGCTCTGGATCAGCAGCAAGGCAGGACGGGTAGGTACATTTTTTTTTTTACCCACCTTAGCCTCATTTGAATATAATTTTTTTCAAGTGGACATCATATTTAACATACTATTTGGATTTTGTGCCTGAAGTCTCTCAACCGACCTTTACAGGTGATTTCTATATAGTTTTTTTAAGACCATTTGATAATCCAGAATACGCAATAATCCAGCATCTACAAAGATCCATTTAATACTATGTTAACAATAAAACCCGTTTAAAATATATACGGATGGGGGCCAGAATATCAAGCATTCTGGGTTTGCTAGATTGTCATGATAAGTTATTAAATAATGCACCGCTCAGCGAACTGGATTGCAGATGTTCTGGATTATTGAGTGCATGATTTACTTTTGGTGGATCGCATACTGTATATGACAGGAAGACTCCTATATGTGATATTTTTTCCTAATTTTCTAGAAAGTTTGATAGTCCTTTACCCATGTCAACAGTTACTTTTGATGGATCACATACTGTATATGACAGGAAGACTCCTATATGTGATATTTTTTCCTAATTTTCTAGAAAGTTTGATAGTCCTTTACCCATGTCAACAGTTACTTTTGGTGGATCACATACTGTATATGACAGGAAGACTCCTGTATGTGATATTTTTTTCCCTAATTTTCTAGAAAGTTTGATAGTCATTTACCCATGTTAACAGTTACAACAATAAAGATAATATAACTTCCAGTGGTCAGGATTGAAGCATCATACCCAGCCACTATAGTTGCTGGTTTAGGATGGAGTAGATGAATACCTGCTCTCAGCTCTTCTGCAGAACTTTAAGTGAAGCCACCACCGGAGCATGGTTAAGGGAGTTGTCTCATGAAGACTTCTTTGACCACTAGTGATCACCAGGGAGACAGTGTGTGAACAGAAAGCCTCTGCAGCTCCTGAAGCAGGTGCGTATATGGCTGACCATGTAATAGATGAACCGACTGGGTCCACCTAGGCAAGAGAAACTTTCACAGAGCAGTTCTCTGTTCTCGCTGCTAGAAGGAGCTAAGGAAGTGAGAGATCCCTCTTACCTGAAGAGCGTTCGGAGGCAAGAGACCCTTCTTCTATGATATTCATATGTCCTAATAGGACATCTGGTCAGTGATCATCTTCATACGTCAACTCCTTTAAGGTTGAATGTCTCTTATTTAGAATACAACTGATTAGTGTCACCCTGTGGTCAGTCGTAGAATAACTACCTGTACAAAAAAAATCATCTTTTATGCACTAATAACTAAACTGTATGGATAGAAATGTATGGACATAAAATGTTGGCGCTTCCATGATATAGCAAGAATCCAACCCTCATGTGGCTGCCAATGGCCACACAAACTACTGGCCTTTTGGTATTAAAGCCATTATTTTCACAGGCCAGAAAAACAAAGTATGAGGGTACAAATCAAATCACAGAAACAAATCCCCTTTATATTTAAAACATATAACTTTTATTATTAACATTAAAATATTATCAAACACAATCCTTATATGATATTCACGCACAAAAAATGGATGACAGGACGATACCAAGGGATCACAAGTCTACGGGACCAGGGATATAGACATAACCACAAATACACATATATGACTGAATGAAAAATACCGTCACATGCATAAAATTACAACAGGAAATTGTTCATAAGTTGTTCTACTCACATTCAATGAGCCAGATAGAGTCCTCTATCCCTATCAATTCCCTGTTATAAATCCTGCATGTATAAGCAGGGACATTGCCCCGATAAGGGCGGCCCTGATCCCGACCACTCTCCCTTATAAGCCCTGGTATCACTCTACAAAAAGTGACAAATATCCAGCGCCAGTGCCTATAAAAATAAGCAACAGCTCACAAAACAACACCCCCAAACGCATTTCCCCTCTTAATATAGGTTTATCAGGGACAGCATATAAAGTTGCTTAAAGGGGTTGTCTCATCTCAAAGTTTCATAGGATGCATGAATGAAATAATGCTGCTTTGCTCTGTCACTTCCTGGTCAAGCTGTCTGTAATTAGCATATGAGCTCCATGTATTCAGACTTCTCTGTTTATTAGTCTAGATTAAATAATTTACCTTCTCTGAGGTCCAGAGAAGCTTCTGAGCTAATGTAAACAGTAGAGTAATTACTGTCTTTTGTCTGAAAGATCAGATAACACACAAGCTCTCACACTGCTGTGACCTGTACACAGGTCGGTCACTTGAGAAACTAGAAAGCCCTCAGAAGGTGATAATATCATTTGTAGCTCCTTAACAAAAATTGTTGAAAAAAGCAATATATTTGGAAAATGTCTTCATTTAGTGTTCCCTACATTTTGAAAGCTAATCATTGTAGTGAGACAACCCCTTTAGGGGCCGTTCACACGGCTCATTTCGGGCACTGATTCCAGCCGTACTGCGCTGCAATATGGATGGAATCCGTCCCAGGCATTACAGTAATCCACAGTTCTCATAGAGAACTATGTATTCCGTCTCTCCTCCCCGCTTGGCGAATACGCCGGGCGGGGAGAAAGTGACATGTTCATTATCCTGGCGGGATACACACTGTGGATAATGCATGTCTATGGGGCCGGCGAGCTGCCGCTCCCGCCCCGTACTCAAGCCGTAATTGCGGGCAAAATCTGTCCCGCAATTACGGCTTGAATGAGCTGTGTTAACCCCACCTTAAGGTTGCATAGAAGCTAGATACCAAGGACCACATGTATGAAAACTGTCTAGGTCTAAGACTTTTCTTGTTGTACATAGCAACCAATCAGAGCTCCCCTTTAATTTCATATAGTGCTCGGAAAAAATGGAAGGGGAGATCTGATTGGTTGCTAGGGGCAACAAAGAAAGTCTTACAGACAGACAGTTTTCATACATGTCCCCCCTAAGTATGCTGATGATGGTGGACACCACTGATGTACAGGCCTATATATCTTAAATACAGGAGAATTTGATTTTGTTTCTGTGATTTAACCCACATTACAGCTGCATCGGAACCATGCTGCTTATTCCTACGCTTACTGGACATTTCTAACTTTCTTGTTCAATATTAATGTGTTTATGTTCATCGCTGTAATCGGTTTCTGATCTGCAGATAAATGGAAGATGATGTTTCACAGCACTTGGGAGAGCTCCAGACACCCCATTGTTCTAGAACTCATTACTTGGATCCCCACTTAACGAATGTTAAAGGTGTTGTCTTACTACATTGATTCATTTTACTACAGTCCTTTTTTTTTTGTTTCATTTTGATTTCAGGGGCATGTTTGCTGGCTTCCACTCGGCTGCAGTAGAAGCCAGGACTGTAGCTATAGCAACCAGTGCTGGCAGCCTATCAGGAGAGATCAAACAGGTTTGTAGCTATAGCGACCTGAGGAGCTGATGCAGCCCAAACAAGAGGGGATATCTCAGAATAGGTAGGACACTGTTAATGGACATATATTGCAAAGTGACTTGTTTTTGCAAGATCTTTAACATAAAAAGTCATCCTTGTAGTGAGACAACCCCTTTAAGAAATAGTGGACAAATAAAATGGGTGGGAATGCAGGTTCAGATTAAACACTATCTTTGTTTACAGTCCGTAACCATGGAAACATATACATCTGCAAAGGAGCTGTATACACAAAACAGTAGGATAGCTGTAACCAAGAGTATTTGAAAAGTAATTTCATTCTTTTCTAGTTAAGATACTTCAGAGCAATAAAAGTTTCCTATAAAGGTGGGCAGAGACTTTATTAGATGATTTCTAGAACTGCTTCAAGTTCATGTCTTACTTTGCAACGTCCTGAGAGTAAGAGGAGTGCATTGAGTGCCAGGTATATATAGTATAACAATGAGTACGGGGATAATCGATGACCTCTAAAAGGGGGCACATACTTCTTAACCATTTCTAGCAGATTGGTAATGTCTGCTGATGAGTGTTAGCTTCTTGTTACATACGCAGTCTTCACCACTAGAGATTAGGGAACGGATTCAGGATATGGAAATGAAATGTGTTTCATTCAGGTCACTAGTGTTACAGCAATTACTAAATAGTTTTTCTGTGTGAATTGATACAGGTTAGTAATATGCTGTAATGCAGCATTTCCACCACCAGGAGGAGCTAAAGGTTGGTGCACAGTTCTGTGTTCACATAATGCATATAACTAGAGGATACTTTTATTGGTGTGTAGGAATCCTTGAACTTGGTGAATGTAATGAAGCTTGTAACACAGGCGTTACTGCAGAGAACTCGTTTTTCAGCACTATAAGGCGACATAAAAATGCGTCAGTTGTGAGCCTTCTAAATGATTCTACTGTAGTAATGTACTTTATGTTTGCGTGTTATTAAGTTGTATCGGTGACTCTGATTATATGTCCCCATCCGTCTGCTTCTGCTGGTATCTGAGTACAGGACGCTTCCGCTTCCAGTTTGCTGAATACTGATGGGGGTGACTTTTGGGGTGATTCACAGGTTACACTTTCATGCGTATAGTTCCTTGGCTGCAGAGAGTATACTGCTTTGCTTTCCTACTCTCCGGAGTCATTTCGGTTGATTCCCCAGATCTTCAGAAAGATATTTTAGTCAGGAGGCTATTGGGCATTAATCTCTGTGGACAGAGCTCGACTATGTAATAGAAAGTTATAAGGGAGCTCCTGCTCGTTTCTCTCTTTGGCTTGGATAAAGTGAGTGTGGTATTTCTAAGGGGAGCACTCTGTAGCAGGGTACTGTGCATGGCAGTGCTCTGTGGCAGTGTTTTTTTTATATGGGAGTATTCCATGGCAGGGACATTTTATGGAAGTATTTTGTGGCAGGGACACAATATGGGAGTACTCTGTTGTAGGGGCACTGTGTATAAAAGCACTCTATGGCAGACACATTATACAGGAGTACTCTGTGGCAGAGACATTATAAGGGAGTAATCTGTGGAAGAGACATTATAAGGGAGTACTCTGTGGCAGAGACATTATACAGCAGTACTCTGTGGCAGAGACATTATAAGGGAGTACTCTGTGGCAGAGACATTATACAGCAGTACCCTGTGGCAGAGACATTATACTGGAGTACTCTGTGGCAGAGACATTATAATGGAGTAATCTGTGGAAGAGACATTATAAGGGAGTACTCTGTGGCAGACACATTATAAGGGAGTACTCTGTGGCAGAGACATTATAAGGGAGTACTCTGTGGCAGAGACATTATACAGCAGTACCCCTGTGGCAGAGACATTATATAGGAGTACTCTGTGGCAGAGACATTATAAGGGAGTAATCTGTGGAAGAGACATTATAAGGGAGTACTCTGTAGCAGAGACATTATACTGGAGTACTCTGTGGCAGAGACATTATAAGGGAGTACTCTGTGGCAGAGACATTATACAGCAGTACTCTGTGGCAGAGACATTATAAGGGAGTACTCTGTGGCAGAGACATTATACAGCAGTATCTGTGGCAGAGACATTATAAGGGAGTACTCTATGGCAGAGACATTATACAGCAGTACTCTGTGGCAGAGGCATTATACGGCAGTACTCTGTGGCAGAGACATTATAAGGGATTACTCTGTGGCAGAGACATTATACAGCAGTACTCTGTGGCAGAGACATTATACGGCAGTACTCTGTGGCAGAGACATTATAAGGGAGTACTCTGTGGCAGAGACATTATAAGGGAGTACTCTGTGGCAGAGAATTACCCCAGCGTACTCTGTGGCGAGGAACATTATAAGGGAGTACTTTGGCAGAGACTTTATAAGGGAGTCTTGTGGCGAGCATTTTACAGCAGTAATCGTGGCGAGCATTTAGGCCCGGGAATCTGTGGCAGGACTTTTAAAAGGGGGTCCTGTGGCAGACACATTATAAGGGAGTACTTGTGGCGAGACTTATAAGGGAGTACTTGGGGGGCAGATCATTATAAGGGAGTCTCGTAGCGGGGGAACAATTATGGGAGTTCTATGCGGAGGTTGCACTGTGTATATAAGCACTCTTTGGCAGATATTATATAGGGGTACTCTGTAGCAGGGACACTATACGAGTACATGTGGGTTTTACGGCACTTGTATAAAAAAAACTTTTATTGGCAAAGAATTATAAGGGGGAGTACTTTTAGTAGGGACAATCTTTGGGGGAGTATATGAGGTAGTTGCATGCAAAAACCATAAAAAGCATTTTCTTTGCAGAGACATTATAAAGGAATACTTTGGCAGAGACATTATATAGGGGTACTCTGTAGCAGGGACACTATACGAGTACTTTGTGGTACAGGCACTGTGTATAAAAACACTTTATGGCAAAGACATTATAAGGGAGTACTCTGTAGCAGGGACACTCTATGGGAGTACTATGAGGTAGTTGCACTGTATATATGGCACTTCTTTGGGGAGCTTTAAAATAACGGAATATTTTGGGAAGCCCCATATAAAGTACTCGGGTGGCAGGCACACTATATGGGAGTATTTTATGCCAAGAACACTGGGTTTGGGAACATTCATGGTCCTAAATATAGCTGTAGGCAGTATGCACTTGTTTGGGGGTCCCCATTTTATTTTTTATAAAATAATGGTGTTCTTTCGCTTTTCTAGCACTGCTAATTATGTTCTCTGATACATGGTGATATTCTTATGGATACTTTTGGCTACTTGTGTTTGGCTGTACCCTTTACTTCTTTCCCCGGGTGGGGGGGCCCCCATCTCATGTGACTAGGACGCAGTATGAATTTAAGTTATGCCTCTGGAAGCATTCTGTGTTGGGGTATGTTCACACAGCGTGTTGGATCCGTTTTGGAACCGAAAAATGCATCCAAAATCACTGCATAAATTGCACCCAAAACGCATACAGCTGCGTGTCTGGATGTGTGTTGGATGCTTAGCGGGGATCGCACCCTATGTTTAAAATTAGGGCACCTGCGCGTTTTTGGGGTCAAAAAAATTGACTATACAATTCTTTGAACGGATCCGAAAGAGGGGATCAAAAAAAGACGCAAGGGAGAACACTTTTATCGGTTGTATATCGTCTAAAACGCCGATGGTGTTTACATTAAAGAAAAGGGAAAATAACTGCACATTGTTAAATGTATGTTTTTTGTGGTTTTTGGGGTCCAAAACAGGGATCCCCGCCTAAAAAGTATGCAAACACCAGGCAAACGCAGTGTGAACATACCCAAAGGGGCGTGTTCCCAACCCCAATCCTAAAGACCCAAACGGGTCATGTTTTTCGGATCTCCCACAAATGCACTGAAAATTTATATCACCTGGTGCAAAATCAGCAATAAGACTTCCAGGGGGGAGAAGGAAAGCCAGAAAACATGACCTGTTGGTGTGCCTTGAGGACTAGGGTTGGGAACCTCTGCCATAGAGGAACAGTATATGGGGAAATAAGTGGACAGAGCAGTGTGTATGGAGCCATATGGTGGATCCCAGCTATGCAGTGGGGGACTATCGTATACTGTCTTTAGGAAAACTCTGTGCCCCCAATATTTTTTGATCCCCCCACAATAATTTACATAAAATGTTTTCTGCCAGATGCTCGGGGCCCTCCTACATAGCGAAACACATTCATTACACGTCTCATTATCATATTACATGGGGCAAATGATAAAACTTCTAAACCATTTCTACATTTTTTAATTGTGGAGACACAGAAAACTCCAAGGCGTGTGATCAGTTGTAATCATTGCTTGTCCATCTTATGATACTTGACTTGTACAGTAATGTAAAGGGATTGACACGGACTTCATGTGCAGAGGATTAAGATTAGCATTAATCCTTTAAATCTTCCTAATCTAGCAGAACCTTGTCTTAAACCTGTGAAATGATACTCCTCCAGTTACAGTCATGGCTCTATAATAATACTGCTATCATTGGTTGGCGGTTCAATATCGGTCTTTTACCAGAAGTAGAAATGCTGCACATTGCTTGCTGGTAAAGTGCAGATGTAGCAGAGAAGAGTTTGCCATTGAGCAGCATTCTGCAGTGTCTGTAGCTTTGCAGTAAGGGACCTTTTGCTCAGTGTAAACTTCCCATCGACGTTTGTTGGTTGAGCGTATCTTTTATGTAGACATTAAGATTATTGTTTTGTCTGCAGCACGCCTATCCGTGTAACAGGGCTGCCAACAAACAATGCGCGTCCTCCCCAGGGAAATTTGGAAGTCAAAATGAAAAGAAACCAGAGCTAATCAACCTCCTGGATTGTTGATCGGCACTTGTTAACGGCAATTAATCTGCCTGTGTAAAAGGACATTTAGCCCCGTTAAATCTCTCCCTGTTTAAATTCACAAGGCAGATTGATATCTAATGATGTAGCAGAGATGAGTTTGTCATTTACCACCTCCTATACTAATGACAATGTCTTATTTATTCTGTTGCCTAGAACTGCAGATAAGTCTCCTGAATCATTGTATATTTGGGATATCACAATACATTTTATAAACCAGCTGTGCTACTATCTGATGATGTAGCAGAGATGAGTTTGTCATTTACCACCTCCTATATTGATATGACAATGTGTTACCTGTGCTGTTCCATAGAACTGCAGATAAAGCTCCTGAATCATTGTATTTTTGGGATATCACAATAGATACTATCAGGGTTCTGTCACACGGTGCGTTTTTGATGTAATTTTTTTATGCGTTTTTTGTGCAGGAAGGCACAGCACTTAATAGCTAACCCTTGAGAAAGTGCCGGTGTACGGCGAGAAACGCGTTGGGTTGTATAGATGAGTTTATCATTTACCACCTCCTATACTGATATGAAAAAATGCCCTTTTTTTATTCTTTTTGATAGAATGTGGTAAGCTCCTGAATCATTGTAATTTGGGGGTACACAATATTTTTCCCTAAAAACCACTGTGCTAATATCTGATGATGTAGCAGAGATGAATTTGCCATTTACCCACCCCTTACGATATAACAATTTTACCGTGCGTTCCATAAAAATTGCAGATAAGTCTACTGAGTCATCATTCAGGATATCACAGGGCATATTAATATCTGATGATGTAGCAGAGATGAGTTTGCTATTTACTACCTCGTATACTGATATAACAATGCCTTATTTATTCTGTTCCATAGAACTGCAGAATTTTTCTGTCATTTTAAAATTTCCCGGATATCACAAAAATTACTATAAACCACTGGGGCTAAATCGATAAATTACAGAGATGAGTTTGCCATTTACCACCTCCTATACTGATATAACAATGTGTTACCGGTGCTGTTCCATAGAATTGCAGATAAGTCTACTGAGTCATCATTCAGGATATCACAGTGCATATTAATATCTGATGATGTAGTAGAGATGAGTTTGCTATTTACTACCTCCTATACTGATATGACAATGCCTTATTCATTCTTTTCCATAGAACAGCAGATAAGTCTCCTGAATCATTGTATATTTAGGATATCACAATAGATACTATAAACTAGCTGTGAAATATTTTCCCTGAGTGAGCAAATGAATTTGCCATTTACCACCTCCTATACTATTGAAAAATGGTTAATGTGCGTTCCTAGAACTGCAGATAATCATGAGTCATCTTATATTCAGGATATCACAGGGCATATTAATATCTGATGACATAGCAGATATGAGTTTGTCATTTACAACCTCGTAAGCTGGGATCACACGTTTTTGGCTCATATTTTGCAGCAGTTTTTGTAAGCCAAAAGCAGGAGTTGCTCTAAATCGCAGAAGAGGTACAAGCCTCTGTGTAGACTCCACTCCTGATTTTCAAATACGCGGCAAAAATTTTAAAAAAAACATGTAACGAACCCAAAATTTCTGGAAAAATAACTGGTACATAATTTTATCTGTGCTTTTCCATAGGACTACAGATAACACCTGTTTTACAATAGACACTAATGGCTCAACAACCCCATTGGGATCTGTTTCTGTTGTGGTAGCCATTGTTTCAGCAGAAGTAGTGCAGCAGCCTGCGTCTGTGACGGAGGCTGTGAACCTCCTATGCAGATGTGCATCAGTTCTTAGGCTATGTTTAAATACCTTTTTGTTGGCGTTCTGACATATACATGTGGTGTAGTGCACATTTTAGGTGTGAAAAGTCCTTATCTTGTTATCACAATGGGTTATCTGTGCTTTTCAATAGGATTGCAGGCAGGATTGCTCTCCTGTGCTTGGGATATCACAGTGCAGGTAGCAGGTAGGTATCATCAGTAGATGTAGCAGAGCTAGATTAGTAATATTATGCAACTATCCGTTTCAGTAAAACGTCAGGAACCTTACTGATAGTTAATATTAGACTCCAGTAGATAGCCCATCCCAGGATGTTGACGGTAATAAGAAATACAGGGCAGGGTTCCTATCCCAGGACCAGTCTATAAATATCCATCCACTACCCTGCTGTGTACAGTGTACAGTGGAGTGAGTTTAGATGAGAAGGCATCCCTGCGGCCTTTGGTACTGCCCATATCACGCTATACAATCCTGCAGAGCAGTTCAATGTGAGCACTGACTATGAGAGTAGCAGGACCCACTCTCTACTACACTGGTGAGTGGGTGGCGATATCATTCTTTATCAACCCCCACTCCATGTCTGGTGAGTACAAGCCACAGTGTCCTCTACAGTATTAACAATTAGGTGTCAAGCCCCTATTTAAGGGTCACATATATAAATGTCTTAGCGGTCGAACCACATGGTGCAAATATTGTGGTTACAAATTGACATGTTAAGGCATAGACTGTATTAGATCAGGACTGACTCCTCAATAAAAGTCACAAGGCATTATGGGAAAGGGCTGAGAAGCCCACAGCGCCCTCTGTTGGTTGTAACAAAAACCTCAATTTGCTTTTGAACCCACCGAGTCTTGAGAAAGCAAAAAGGATTTTAGCCAAGCCAGTACTTTTCATCTTTCAGACAACGCTGTTTTTAGGATTTTTGTCCTCTTCAGTGCAGAGTAGAGAAGATACTGGGTTGGGTGTGTGGAGGCATCGGGTAGCTCAGGAAAGGGAAGATCTCTCCTTAAGGAGAGCACCGAAACGAACGGCTTGTAGAGTTTTTGTTTGCCTTTTTCGCCCTCTACTTAGCATCTGCATATCACAAGGCATTATGGGAAAGGGGCTGAGAAGCCCACAGCGCCCTCAATGAAGTCGTCATCTACATGCATATGTTGCTCACTAACTCCATTCTGCTGTGCTGTTAATAACTCTTTCCTACAGGTTGTGTTCTCAGAATGTTATGGCATATTAATAGAGTATGCCATGAATGTCTGATAACTACAGATCCCACCTCTGGGACTTGCACCTATCATGAAAGTCTCCCTGCAGAACAGAGAGAAGGTCGCACTTGTGCAGAACTCTCGTTCATTTCAATAGGAATTATGAGTAAAGCCTAGCACACCGCTCAACTGTACTTCATATTCTCATAGTTTCATAGTTTGTCCATCTAGTTCAGCCTGCATGCAAGGTGTTGATCCAGAGGAAGGCAAAAACCCCCAATGAGTAAAGCCAAATTGTCCTCATTTTTAGGGAAAAATTCCTTCCCGACTCCAATCTGGCAATCAGAAAAATCACTGGATCAATGACCCCCTCTCCTGAATCCTAGACACTAATAACTGTTATATACTTACGCTCCAAAATGCATCTAAACCATTTTGAACTCCGTTATTAAATTCACCATGACAAGCCCCCTCTGGCAGAGAGTTCCACAGTCTCACTGCTCTTACAGTAAAGAATCCCTTTCTATGTTTAAAGTAGAAACTTTCGTTCCTCAAGACGTAGAGGATGCCCCCTTGTTCTAGATACAGCCCTGGGAATAAATACATCTTGGGAGAGATCTCTATATTGGCCCTTAATATATTTAAACATATTTATTATGTCCCCCCGAAGCCATCTTTTCTCTAAACTAAATAACCCTAATCTTACTAACTTTCTGGGTATCTGTAGTCCACCCAGTCCTTTTATTATTTTTTTGCCCGCCTTTGTACCTGTTCAAGCTCTACAATGTCTTTCCTGTGCACTGGTGCCCAAAACTGTACACAATATATCCTGTGTGGTCTAACCAGTGACTTGTATAATGGGAGAATAATGTTCTCATCATGTGCCTCTATGCCCCTTTTAATACACCCCATGATCCTATTTGCCTTGGCAGCTGCTGCCTGACACTGGCTGCTACAGTTAAGTTTACTGTCCACTAGGATTCCCAAGTCCTTCTCCATGTCACTTTTACCCAGTGTTTTTCCATTTAACATGTAATCATGTACTGGCTTTTTCCTCCCCATGGTCATAACATTGAATTTCTCTGCATTAAACCTCATCTGCCATTTCCCTGCCCAGGCCTCCAACTTATCCAGATCCCTTTGTAATAACACATTATCCTCTATTGTGTTGATTACTTTACAGAGCTTAGTATCATCTGCAAAGATCGATATTCTACTGTGTAATCCCTGTGTAAGATCATTAATGAAAATGTTAAAGAGAATAGGGCCCAATACTCACCCTTGTGGTACCCCACTAGTAACAGAGATCCAGTCTGAGTATGTACCGTTAATTACTACCCTTTGTTTTCTATCAGTGAGCCAGTTACTTACCCACTTGCACACATTTTCCCCCAGTCCAAGCATTCTCATTTTATTTACCAACCTTTTATTGGCACCGTATCAAATGCTTTAGAAAAATCCAAGATATATGACATCCAGTGCCTCACCCCGATCCAGTCTAGCACTGACTTCCTCATAGAAGCTGATGAGATTAGTCTGACAGGACCGATCCTTCATGAACCCATGCTGGAACGGCGTTATACATTTATTTTCAGTGAGATACTCCAGGATAGCATCTCTGATAACATTTTACCTACAACAGAGGTTAAGCTTACCGGCCTATAGTTTCCTGGATCACTTTTTGACCCCTTTTTGAATATTGGCACCACATTTGCTATGCGCCAATCCTTTGGGACATACCCCGTTATTAGACAGTCCATAAATATTAAGAATAGGGGCCTATCTATGACATCACTTAACTCCCTTAGGACACGTGGGTGTATGCCATCTGGACCTGGGGATTTGTCTATTTTAATCTTCCTAAGACGGAGCTGCACTTCTTCCTGGGTTAGACAAGAAACTTTTAAGTTGGAGTTTACCACATCTCTCTGTTCAACAGGAAGGTCATCCTCCTCGGTAAATACAGTGGAGAAAAAAGTGTTTAATACGTTTGCTTTTTTCTCATCGCCCTCTACTGTCTCTCCCTCAGTATTTTTCAAAGGGCCAACAATTCTGTTTTAATCTTTTTACTATTTATATAGTTAAAAAATATTTTGGGGGTTAGTTTACTTTCTATAGCAATTATGTCTTTCGTCTCCAGCTTTGCTTCCTTTATCTTTATTTTACACAACTTTATTTTTTTTTCCCTATAGCTTCTTAGTGCTCTTCACTTCCCTCCTGTTTTAGTAGGATGAAAACGCTTTCTTTTGTTTTTTATTGCCTCTTTTACATCCCTGTTATCCACATGGGTTTTTCCTGTTTCTAATTTTTTTTATTACCATAAGGTATGTACCTCTCACAGTGGTACCCCAAAGGGATGTTTTTAAAAAAAACCCATATTTTAAATTTGGGTTCGGGCCAAAATATAAACACCTTGTCCCAGTCAAAAAAAGGGTTTTTGGCCCCCCCTAAGCAAAAAAAAATTACCCCTTCCAAAAAATTCAGTGTTTTTTGTGGTTTCCTTAACAAAAAACTCATTGAAGGTTTAAAGGGAATTTTAATTATTTAATGGCCCACTTTTCCCCTAGGTGCCCCTCAACCTAAACCTTTTTTTTACTCGGGTTCTCATGAACAAATTCAAGTACCGGCACAAGGGGCAACCCATTTTTGGGATCTGCACAGAGCCCTCGGGGCCCCCAAACCCCTACCAATATATAGGGCAATCCTTTTTAAGTATAAACTATTATTTTTTAAATTTTTTTTACTATGCTTGTTGGGGGGGTTTTTAAAAATTTTGGCTTGAGTTCCCCTACGTTTTTTAATAAGAACCACTTTGGATATCAAGCTTTTGGATCCCCACTAAACCCTTTTTAAACTTGAAAATTCAGTAATATTTTGAAAACAACAGTACAACATAACAGCTGACAAAACCTCTGCAAAACATCTAAAAATGTAATACGGGAGCAAAGCTTTGTAGATTTTACAAAACCTGTAGTGATATCACTGTACAACATGACGCTATTACACATGTGGTCGGGCAGGGTTATCATTTTAAGTTCTTTATGTGTAATGAAACTTTATATGATATCCCTTCTCAGGAGGCCCAACAACATACTCAGCCCTGCTACATCTGGTGTAAAATTGAATTCAAGTCAGAAAGAGGACATGTTTGCGGAGTTTGCCTGTTTAGCAGCAATGTCCATGAAAGACACATTCCTCGTTTTCAAGGTCATTTGGGCTAATAATCTAATGTTATTGCTATGGATATGAGGAGGTAAAGTGAGCGACAGGCAAGTAGCTAACAGAAAGACTTGCTCCAGGGTTCCCGGAATATTTCTCGGTGTCATTGCACTTAAACGCTGATCAAACTCCTTTCTCTTGTTTGCAAATCTTATTTGGAGATACTTACACTTAATTGAAAAGATTACTCAATCAGCGAGGCCACCCTTGATGGATTGGGCCTCCGTTTGCACATTACTGTGTGCAAAATGGATTCCCCGGCTCCACATCCACGCTCACACAGTAAAGCGAAACGAGGAAACAATGAGAGCGCTGCTTGTGACTGCTGCCAAAAACCTTTTGCGAGAGATTCCATTAAGCAGGCCCAACTTAATTATGGAGTCCAAGAATATTAACCTCAGGGGAGACACCTTATGAAGTTCCTCTAGTGAAACAACATTCCATCTGGGATTAGCCGAAAGTGAACAAAATCATGTTTAAGTCACTGCGCTAATGGCGGCCTCTCTCTTATTTGACCTGCTTGTAATACCATTGGAGATAAGGAGGTATCAGCTGCAGTACTTCTTAAAGGAATTGTCCACTGTTTGAGGGGCCTGATGCTTCCCTTCTCGCTAACTAGCCATTCACATATTGTTAGCAACTACAAATCCTAGCTCCTGGTCTACAGGAGGCGTCAAGCTGAATGCAGAAAGGGATTAGTCAAGAAATAGTTGGCAACCACTCATGAATATTGTACTTATTAATAAGAGCCATAACATTTTCTGTACAGCTGTAAAATTACATTGACAAAAGCTATTTTTTTTCTTGTAAGGGTCTGTTCATGCCAGGGGCGTTGCTAGGGTCCTAAAACATCCGGGGCTCGGGCCCTTTGTGTTTTTCTGGGTAGGGCTGGGTTCACACGACATTTTTTTTTGCACCTCATTGTGAAAATGCGGATGTTTTTTTACAGAGAAAAACCTTCTGTTTCCTGTCACTAAATTTTTGCACATCCCACACAGATCCCGTCCATCTCCTCAGCAGTCACTGTACAGTAAAAATCACCAATGACAAATTTACTTTTTCAGAACTTCTCACCTTCATATGACAATACCCCTAAACAGTCACCAAAACATACACCGATACATGGAGCAAATATACCGGACGAGTGATTGTTAAATAAAACCCTCCTACAAAACCAAGACCCCCAAACTATTACTACTTAAGGCTCAAAAATCCTGCCAGACCCTGACGGGAAAGCAACCCCCACATGTGGGCTACCACTGCACACAGGCCCTAGAGACATATATTACCGCCATACAGGGACCAGATAGTGGTAGAAAAATAGTTGTATGTAAAACGCTCTGCAGACATATAAGTGATTACACTGCATTACATTTTTGTGACTCACCGGAGACGTCTTTTCTGATCAGCGTCGTTCACTTTCCCTTTTCTTCTCCATCCGGGTCACACCTTCATGCTGATTGCTCCCAGCCAATACTCTTCCCTGCAGATTTGGACACAAATATCTTAGAATCCTACATTTCCAGCAACTCCCCTTTAAAATTTTGGAA